>CAUYRH010180711.1:0-16275 GCA_963574655.1 Perodicticus potto
CCCCTTTCAACATCTGGTCACAAACAAATAATCAAAAAAATTCTAGCGTGGATAATGCCATGGTAGGAAGAATGCGAGGGGAGATATAGTGTGGTGGCGTGCAGGGTGTGGAACATCATGGGCTGTGACTTGGAGCCAACAGGCCTATTCCTTGGAGTCTAATGATGTGGGTTAGAATTTGGGCTCCCACACTCATTTATTTGCTCAATTGTTTTTTTTAAATTATGGCAACATTTACATAACAATTTTTTTTTTTTTTTAAGTGACAGAGGCTCACTTTGTCGCCCTTGGTAGAGTGCTATGGCTTCACAGCTCACAGCAACCTCCAGCTCCTGGGCTTAGGCAGTTCTCTTGTCTCAGCCTCCTGAGTAACAGGGACTACAGGCACCCGCCACAACGCCCGGCTATTTTTTTGTTGCAGTTCGACGAGGGCCGGGTTTGAACCCGCCACCCTCGTTATATGGGGCCTGTGCTGTACTCACTGAGCCACAGGCTCCGCCCATAACATAGTTTTTTTTTTGAGACAGAGCCTCAAGCCGTGGCCCTGGGTAGAGTGCCCTGGCATCACAGCCCACAGCAACTTCCACCTCCTGGGCTTAAGCCATTCTCTTGCTTCAGCCTCCCAAGTAGGTGGGACTATAGGTGCCCGCCACAACATTTGGCTATCTTTTGGTTGTAGTTGTCACTGTTGTTTGGCAGGCCCGGGATGGATTCCAACCCGTGAGCTTGGTGTATATGCGGCTGGCACCTTAGCCAACTGAGCTACAGGCGCTAAGCCGACATAATACTATTTTAACCACTTTCTAAGTGTACAGTTCTGTGGCATTAAGTACATTTATTGTCATACATTACATTATTACTATCCAACTCTATCTAACCACCCCCAAATGAAATACCTATTAAGCAACAACACTCCCACGATCTCCTGTCTCTAGCCCCTGGCAAACACTATTCTTTCCATCTCTATGAATTTTGTTACCCTAGGTACTGCATATAAGTGGGAGTACACAATATATGGCATTTTTTGTCTTCTAACATTTATTTTTGCATCTGCACTTTCAAGATATCTACCTTGTGAGGACATTTTAGGTAAAAGAATCACTCAGGATAGTCCTTGACACGGAATTTGCCTTCAAAAAAATGTTTGCTTCGTTTAATTTGATTTTTTCTCAAAGGGTGAAAATACACTGACAGTGATGCAGTGTGAGCCCCCTAGAGGGCAGTCAAGAGCTTTGGGCTGGCTCGAGCAGAGGTCTCGCGAGAGTGTCAGACGTGTAGCGAGAGGCGTGGGAGGAAGATTGTGGTCTCGCGAGAACTCTGTCCTTGGGCCGTAGGCTCGTGTCGGTCCCTGTCTCTTTCCATCCAAGGTCCTCTCGGATCCCCAGGAGAGGTGCTCGGAACTGGTAAGAACGCGAGTGACCGGCACACTGTCTTCCGCTTTCACCCCGTAGGCCGGGTGGGAGCGCGACGACTGCCGTCCGCCGGGTCCGGGTTTGTCCTCCCCTTCCCGATCCTCCTCCACACTCCAGGCCCAGGCCTGTCCTCTCCTCGCCCTGCCTGCCCCGGCCTGCCCACTGGCTCGGCTCTGTCCTTTCGTCCTCTGTCCTCATCTCGCCGGCCCCGAGCCACCTCCTTCTGCCTGCCTGCGGGTTCAGGCCTGTCCTTTCCCTCTCGGCCCTCCTCCAGGCCACCTCTTCCTGCCGCCTTCGCCGTCATCACTGTCTGCGGCCCCCTCTTCTTGTTTGCCCGCTGAACCCCACCTTTAGGTGGGACTGCTCCGAGTGAGTTTCCCTGTGGTTCTCGCCTCTCGCCTGTGTCTCTCTCTGAAGCGAGGCAGGGCCTGTTTTCTTTAACGGGCCTAGACCATATCCATTTCTAGCTTGTAACGTGGAAATGCAGAACAGATAATGTCTTTCTTGGCCCTGTGTGTGTCAGACACATGCCGTCTCATTTAATTTTCTCAGCCTTCCCGAAAAGTAGTGAGGTTCGCTCATACATCCACTCATTCCACCAACAATCATTTATTTATTCAGTATCTGTATGTTCAGGGAGTTGATATAGGAATGGGAAAAATGGACAGCATATTTCAGGTAGCTAAATTCTTGTGGTGGGAACAACAATAAACATATAAATAGGCTTAGATGTTGTGGGATATAACACTGGAATGATGTGATCAAGAATGACAGAAGTGGCTTGGGGCCTGTGGCTCAAGCAGCTAAGGCACCAGCCACATACAGCTGAGCTGGCAGGTTCAAATCCAGCCTCGGGCCTGCCAAACAACAATGACTGCTGCAACCAAAAAATAGAGGGCATTGTGGTGGGTCATTCAGAAAAAAAAGAATGACAGAAGTCAGAGTGGTGGAGTTTGGTGCCAAGGGCAGAGCTTTTTTTTTTTTTTTTTTTTTTGAGAAAGAGCCTCAAGCTGTCACCCTGGGTAGAGTGCTGTGGCATCACAGCTCACAGCAACGTCCAATTCCTGGGCTCAAGCGAGTCTCCTGCCTCTGCCTCCCAAGTAGCTGGGACTACAGGCACCTGCCACAATGCCTGACCATTTTTTGGTTACAGCCATTTTTTGGTTACAGCCGTCATTGTTGTTTGGCGGGCCCAGGCTGATTCGAACCCGTCAGCTCAGGTGTATGTGACTGGCGCCTTAGCCGCTTGAGCCACAGGCACTGAGCAGGGCAGAGCTTTTTTTGCCAGGTCATTTTGTGTTGCTTTCTAATCAGGGTGAGTTCACCATAGTAACTGCCTTTTGGATATACTTAGCTTTCCACCATGCCCTTGGTGATTTGGAAATATGCTTGTAGGTACTTTTTTCTTTTTTTTGGTTGGATTTGAACCTGATATCTCTGGTATAAGGGGCCAGTGCCCTACTCCTTTGAGCCGCAGGCGCCGCCCTGGTTGTAGGTACTTTTACTGGGGTGAGGATGGAACAGGTAGTCGCTCATATCTGCTCTGGAATCCTAGTGTGATATTTCTGAATTTTAAAGCACATCATACCCTTTGTGGAAGACTTACCCTAATGATGCAGAGGAGGGAGATTCTCCTTTACTACCTTGGCTTAGGACATTTAGTTGGTTTGCTCCTTTAAGGATTTACTAGTTTATAGATTTTTTTTTTTTTCAGATAAGTAGATAAGATAATAGTAGGGTCTTGCACAGTAACATTCCTTACATTTTCTCCTTTCTCCTCTTCAATGGAGCCTTTGTTCTTGGATCTCTAGGGAAAATCCTATGTGTTTAATGTTTTATGATAGTTTATATGTAAACAAATCTATAATTATACTGTCACCTTTGGGCAAACAAGTATTGCAAAAGTGGAAAAACATGTTGTGCTTTTAGGAAAGGAAGATGTACTGCTCAAGAGAGAAATGATATTTTAAAATTACACAGTATTCCTCACCTCCATTTTCTGTACCAGAAACTCAGGAACCTGTGTAGAGATTTCATGAAACTCCACAGGATACTTTGACATGTATCCGTCTCCCCATCTGAGAGCCTCTTACTTAGTGTTTTGTAACATTTTCCCTCATATAGCAAATGTTTGCATACCAGTAGGCATTCAGAGCCATCATTGCCACTGCTGTGGACTTTTAACTTTTAGTTTCTTATTCTAAAGATTAGTATTTTGATAAATACTAATCAATTACCACTAAAATACTAATCATTACTACTAATGGCTTCATTGTTGGTAAATCAGAGACACAAATTCCTCTCTAGATGACTTGTTCACCTTTGTATCCTCAGGGACTATCACAGTATGTGTCAATTTAGGTATCCAATAAATATGTGTTAAAAAAACCAATAAATATGTGTTGGATGAATACATAAAACCTATAACATACAAGGTGTGGCTAAGGACATTAGACTCTGGTTTACTTGGAAGTTTATGACTGTAGATAATATGACCTTGTCAAGCCTGGCTTGTTTTTATTGTTGAGACAGGGTCTCCCTGTGTTGTTGGAGCTAGAGTGCAGTGGCAACCTTAACCTCCTAGGCTCAAGTCATCCTCCCACCTTAGCCTCCCAAAGTGCTAGGATCACAGGCATGAGCCACTATGCCTGGCTGTTTTTTTTTTAATGGCGATGGCAATACCTACTCTAAAGGTTTCTGAGGACTAAGAAAGAAATAGGGTAATGTATTAAAAAACAAGTCAGCACATAAGAGCACAGATGTAAATATTTGCTGAATTTGTTTATTCAACAATTATTGAACACCTGATGTACGACAGTGAACAAAAAGACAAAGTTCCTGCCCACGTGGAACTTAACTTTCTAGTATGTTTTCCTAAGGAAAGTCAGAAAATAAAAGTTTTATTTTATTTTATTTTATTTTATTTTTTTTTGTAGAGACAGAGTCTCACTTTATCGCCCTTGGTAGAGTACCGTGGCATCACACAGCTCATAGCAACCTCCAACTCCTGGGCTTAGGCTATTCTCTTGCCTCAGCCTCCCGAGGAGCTGGGACTACAGGCGCCTGCCCCAACTCCCAGCTATTTTTCTGTTTTGCAGTTTGGCCAAGGCCAAGTTTGAACCCGCCACCTTCGGTATGTGGGCCGGCGCCCTACTCACTGAGCCACAGGCGCTGCCCAATAAAAGGTTTTTATATGTCAGATTGTGGTCAGTACTATAGAGAGTAATAAAGCACATTTAAGGGGGAGCAGAAGGAAGACTTTTCAAAACACAGGGTGCTGAGGAATGGCCTCACTGAGGAGATGACCTTTGAGCAGGCACCTGGAGAAAGTGAAGTCATGGGCATGAGGTTGTCTGGAGGAAAGGACAAGGGCCCTGTGGCAGGAGCGTTCTTGGGGCGTGGAGGAGCAGCCAGGAGGAAAAGAGTAGGCAGGAGGGAACAAGCCAGGAGCAATCATGAGGTTTCTGCAGGAATCTTGGAGAGAGATGATGATGACAGGAAACTGATGACAAGTAGAATGTCTTTCTTACTACATCCCATTCTCTAAGAGTAATAACAACATTGGACACCTATATACCTCTTACTACGTGTCAGCCTCTATTTTAAATACTTTCTATATATTAATCATTGGTTCTTGACAAAAAAGTATTCCCAGCCTCAGAGAATGAAGACTTGTCACTATTGAGGATATACGGTGGAATGTGCTACTGGTTCAATGAACACTTTCTGAAGCAAGACTAAAATCACTGAAAAGGCAAACCTAAAGTACTAAGAAAGGCCCAACCATTCTTTTTTCACTTCAGATTAATATGAGGATACAAACCATTAGGTTATATAATTTTCACTTGACAGGTAAAAATCAGAGTTATAATTGTGTTCTCTACCCAGAGAGTGTGCCATATACCCATGAATTGTACCCATTGCTAGTCCCTCAGGCTTTAGAACAGGGAAAATATTTTATCATTTGTTTGCTTGTATGGGGAAAACCACAAGAAGTTTGCTATGCAAAATCAGGGAAGAAATGGTATTGCTATTGTGATGGTGGATAAGATCATGTTTTCCTGTCCTTGACTATATTATGGCAAGAAGTTTCAAGTTGAAAATAGAGCAGGGCCACAGTTCTGAAAGCCTACCCAACTTCTGTTGATTTCAGTTGGAATTTTTGTGGCACTGCAAAATCTGAGGGAAAAAATTCAGAGTTGGCTGTAGGTACAGTAAATGTTTTCCCTTTAACTCACAAGCCTGGTGCCGTTTGTGAATCCCGGAAGCCAAGCTTTGTGTTTGTGGTAGCAGAAAGTTGCTTTATCTCAGTGCCTGTCCTGGAAACATAATTTCAGTGGTTACACCCTTGCCAGTTTTATCTTGTTTAAAAACAAATTAAAAGTAGGGCCGGGTGCAGTGTCTCACGCGTCTAATCCCAGCACTTGGGAGGCTGAGGCTGGTGGATTGCCTGAGCCAGAGCAAGACCTCATCTCTAAAGAAAAAACAGTCAGGCGTTGTGGCGGGTGTCTGTAGTCCCAGCTACTTGGGAGGGTGAGGCAAGAGAAAGAATTGCTTGAGCCTAAGTTTGAGGTTGCTGTGAACCATGATGCCACAGCACTCTGCCAGGGTTGACAAAGTGAGACTCTATCTCAAAAACCAACAAAACCCCCCAAAGTAATAGTTGTGTTAGAACTATTCTGGTCCGGCACAGTGGCTCACACCTGTAATCTTAGCACTCTGGGAGGCCAAGGTGGATGGATTGCTCTGAGGTCAGGCGTTGGAGACCAGCCTGAGCCAGAGCCGGAGCCAGACTTCATCTCTAAAAAGGCTCATGCCTGTAATCCCAGCACTGTGGGAGACCGAGGAGGGAGAATTGCTTAAGCTCAGGAGTTCCCAACTCGCCTGAGCGAGAGTGAGACCCCAACTCATGAAAAAAATTGAAAAACCTAGCCGGGTGCCACAGAGAGTGCCTGTAAGCCCAGGGGCTTCTGGAGGCTGAGGCAGCGGGATGCCCACAGCCCAAGTCTGAGGTTGCAGTGAGCTACCACACCCACTGCACTCTGCTCAGGTGCATAGGGTGGGACTGTGTCTCAACAATAACAAAAAATAGCCCAGCCTTGTGTCAGGCGCCTATAGTCCCAGCTACTCGGGAGGCTGAGGCAAGACCAGAGCTGGAGGTTGCTGTGAGTTGTGATGCCGCGGCACTCTATGATGGAGGGCGACAAAATGAGACTCTAAAAAAAACAAAAAATAAACAAACAAAAACCTTCCTGAATTAATGCAGGCCTTAGTGGGGCATCAAGTTGATTGTGTTTAAAATAGAAACTGGGCGGCGCCTGTGGCTCAGTGGGCAGGGCGCTGGCCCCATACACTGAGGGTGACCGGTTCAAACCCAGCCCTGGACAAACTGCAGCAAAAAATGGCTGAGTGTTGTGGTGCACGCCTGTAGTCCCAGCTACTCGGGAGGCTGAGGCAAGAGAATCGTCTAAACCCAGGAGTTGGAGGTTGCTGTGAGCTGTGATGCCACAGCACTCTACCAAAGGCGATACAGTGAGACTGTCTCTAAAAAATAAAAAAAAAATAGAAACTTACTGTCGCTGGTCTGAACTTGAGCATTCATTTGTCATTTATTTATCCATCAGTTTATCCAAAAATATATTAAACTTCTGTTGAATTTACGGCCAAGCATTGTACAGTGCCAGCGACACCATTCTCTTTACGTTGATTCAAAACACATGGAATGTGAAGGGCGTTGGTAAAGTCAAGGTAGTGATACCAGTCTGTCGGTCTTATTGTACAAAGCTAAATAAGACATGTTCTTTTCTTTCAGGGAGTTTTCAGGCTAGGGAGGCAGGCATGTAACAGCGTAATATGTGTTACAAGTGTCATGCTGGAAACCCATGATTATAGTGGACACAGAGAAGGCAGCAGCCAATTCTATTGGCCAAAACTATTGAAGAATGGGGTGCTTCGTCAGGAAAGGCTTCATAGTGATAGTAACTTGAAAATCAGACAGGTAGAGAGAAGAGAAGGGACTGATGTTGCTGGCAAAGAGGTGGGAGAACCGTACTTGACAAGGTGAACCAGACTGCACAGCTGCCCAGCAGATCAGGATGTGGGGGCTGTGCTGCTTTGGGAGACAGCGGGAGAGTCAGGTTAGGGACAGAAAATGAGGGCTGTGAAGGTTAATTTTAAGTGTTAACTTGACTGGAATACCTAGAAACCCAGTAAAGCATTATTTTTGAGTATGTCCATGAGGGTGTTTCTGGAGGAGATTATGGTGTGAATCTGAGTAGATTAGGTGGGGAGGACCCACCTTCAGTGTAAGTGTGCCCCTACCTAATCTGTTGGGGGCCCTCTGAGAGAACAAAAACAAGAAAAAAGGCAGCTCTGCCTCCTGGGGCTAGAACACATTCTTCCTTGCCTGTCCTTGCACAACAGAGCTCCAGGCTCTTTGACCTTTGGACTCTAAGACTTTGATCAGTGGCCATCTGGTTTTTCAAGCCTTTGGCCTTGGACTGCGAGTTACGCCATGGTTTCTTGGTTCTGAGGCCTTTGGGCTTGAGCAGGGCCACACTACTGGCATCACAGGGTCTGAAGCTTACAAGACACCCTGCCTTGGTACCTCACAGCTTCCTAATCGTGTGAGCCAATTTCTCTAATAGATCTATCTCATACAAGTATATACATATCATATGGCTTCTGTCTTTCTGGAGAACCCTAATACAAGAGCCTTATTGTCTTTATAGGAAGTTTGCCTATCCTGTAGCAAGTGGGGAACCACTGCGGAGTTATAGTTCATGTGCCTTTAGATGAGATGATTTACTAAGAGTGGATGGTTATGTTGTTTTGAGATAGCACAGAAATTCTTGAAGCAGAAGAGGTAAAATGCTTTATGAAATTTTTCTCTTTTTGAACATTTTTGTAGAGATACAGGGACAAATAATGAAACTTAAGGAAGAGGAAGTAAAGAGGTACTTGCAAAGTGGTCTGAGCACAGACTTTTTTAGATTTTTATGACTTTTTTCCCTCCCCAATCTTTTTATGTTTATATTCAATAATATTAATAAGTAACAACTAAAGCTGGCATAAACCTGCTTTAGAACCACCACCAGTGACTGTCAGTAAGTGTGTACCCAGGAGAAGCAGTAGCTGAATTCAAGTATTTTATGTTAAAAAAACTGACCAGGCTTGGCACCTGTAGCTCAGTGGCTAGGGTGCCAGCCACATACAGTGGAGCTGGCGGGTTCTAATCCAACCAGGGCTGCCAAACAATGACAACTACAACCAAAAAATAGCCAGGTGTTGTGGTGGGTGCCTATAGTCCCAGCTACTTGGGAGGCTGAGGGAAGAGAATCACTTAAGCCCAAAGAGTTTGAGGTTGCTGTGAGCTGGATGCCATGGCACTCTACCCAAGGTGATAGCTTGAGACTATGTTCCCCTCCCCCGAAAGAAAAAGTAAATAAATAAAAAGGGACCAAAAGGGAATGGAATGGCAATATCTAGATTTCTCTCCTGGCCTGATTGGATATGTAGCCCATAAGGATTATCGTGGAGGAAGGGGTAAAGTCATCAGACCTGTAGTTATATGGCAGGCACTGTCCTAAACATTTTTGGGGGGGCGGAGGAGGGGGAAGACAGGGTCTCACTGTGTTTCCCCAGGCTAGAGTGCCATGGAATCAGTCTAGCTCAGAGCAACCCCAAACTCCTGGGTTCAGGTGGTCCTCCCGCCTCAGCCTCCTGAGTAGCTGGGACTATAGGCCACAATAACCAGCTAATTTTTCTATTTTTAGGAGAGATGAGGTTCCACTTTTGTATTCTCCAACTCCAGAGCTCAAGTGATCCTCCTTGCTGGGCCTTCCAGAATGCTAGGATTTACAGGGGTCAGCCACCATACCTGATACCTGGCCCTAAACTAAACATTTTACATATATTAGTTCATATAATTTCACTGGGTTGGGTCCATTATCATCCTCTTTTGTTTTTTTTTTTTGAGACAGTCTTACTATGTTGCCCTGGGTAGAGTGCCATAGCCTCACAGCTCACAGCAACCTCAGCCTCCTGAAACTTGCTTCAGCCTCCGGAGTAGCTGGGACTACAGGCACTCACCACAACACCCAGCTATTTTTTTTAGAGATGAGGTCTCCCTCTGGCTCTGACTGGTCTCGCCTCATGAGCTCAGGCAATCCTCCTTCCTTAGCCTCCCAGAGTGCTAGGATTAGTGGCGTTGAGCTACCGCGCTCAGCCTTATTTATCATCTTCGTTTTACAGACGGGGAAACCAAGGCATAGATTAATTGGCTTGTCTAACATTACATCGCATCTAAGTGGTGGAGCCACGATTTGTACCCAAATGGTTGAGCTCCAGAGTCAGTCCTCCTCACTACTGTATCTCACTGCTTCTCCAGGTCAGGCTCCCATGTTCACTGTACACCCACCACCTAGAGTTGTGCCTGGCATCCGGTAGGTATACAGAGATTACCCTACCCTAGCCCCAGTCTTTTGTTGAATGAAACGGATCCATAAGGTATTAAAGAGAGCACTGGGCTGAGGATCTGAGGGAGAGATCAGGACACCGAAGGACTGAGGGTACTGATAGAGGCAGAGATAAATCGCAGATGGAAGGGGTTGTCTGGGCAGCTTGAAGACTAGGGTTGAATCTCTGCTTCCCCGACTGTAGGTGATCTCCGGAGTTACACGCTATTGGCTAGGAACATTCCTTCCCCCAACCCCCCTCCCACCGTAGGCCTCCCTGCAGGCTACTGCCAGGAGCTGGGGGCAGCAGCAGAAATAGAGGTGAGGCCAGTAACGCTATTGATCTGGCTTTACAGTGGGACCCAGCCTCAGGTAACCCCACTAAGATTTCAGATCCCAAATTCCAATGTAGTTTATTACATAGTTTTTTTTTTTTTGCATATTTTGGCCGGGGCTGGGTTTCAAACCACCACCTCCAGCATATGGGGCCAGCGCCCTACTCCTTTGAGCCACAGGCGCTGCCCGGAACATTCTAATAATAACTTGTTTGTGACGTCTCTGGGGACGCGGAGGGGGTGTAACTGGGGAGTGGAGAGGAGCTTTGGGTACTCGTCCGGCTAGCCTTCAGCTGGCTTCGCCGGAGGCGTCAGGAAGGGGGCGACTGGCGCCCAGCCGGGAGTCTAGGCTGTGTCCGGCGGCGGCAGAGCCTAGGGCGCCCAGGGGGCGGTGCCGGTGGGCGGAGACTCCTGCCCCGCTCCGGGCGCCCGGCCTCCGGCTCGCGGGTGGGCGCCATGTGATGCGGGGGCGGGGCGGGGCGCGGCCGGCCCCTGCGGCACCCAGGCTGGGGGCAAAGCTGCCTGTTGCTCGTCAACTGCTGGCGCGGCAGGAATCTGGCCTGCAAGGTACGTCGGGCAGCGGAGGGCCCACAGAGGGAGGCGTCCGGGGTCTGCCCTTCCAGCGAAGCCGAAGCCAGGCCGGGCGGAGGCCGGTGGCCCGCTGTGCGCGTGCGTGCTGCGCGGTGGGGGCGCGAGCGCCCGAGCGGCTTCCCGAGCCCGGGGCCCGCGGCCCTCACGGCGTCCGTGCTCTCAGACACTGCGGCCGGAAGCCTGGGGAGCCGCGTGAGTCACGGTTGCTTTCGAACCAGGAACCGCTTGTGTAAACCTCCCGCTAGATGGTAGAATTTTGCGTTCGGTTTTCAGTCACACTGCTTCAGAAAGCTGGTGTGCTGGGATGAATGGCTCGCGGTTGCTAGTATAAAGGTAGACAAGGAGCTCTGAAGTGTTGAAACACTCTTAAAATGTCTGCAATGAATGGATGGTTACCTTATTTAAATTCTCTTGCGAGCCTAACGTTTATTTGCGTAGTTTTAAAGAGATTGCAGAGAACCAGGTCCTGGATGGAAGAGATTACTTGGTAAAGAATTTAAAGAGGGCTGAGACTTAACTCGTTCAGTTAATGAATTACGAGAGCCAAAACAACCTTTTCTTCTTGGTAGAAAAAAATCCAGACGTTAGAAGAAAGTGTTAAAAACTGCAGTCTTGGCCGGCCGCGGAGGCCCACGCCTGTAACCCAGCACTCTGGGCGGCCGAGGCGGGCGGACTGCCTGAGTTCACAGGTTCGAGACCAGCCTGAGCTAGAGCGAGACCCCGTCTCTTAAAACTAGCCGGGCGTTGTGGCGGACGCCTGTAGTCCCAGCTACTCGGAGGCTGAGGCGAGAGAATGGTTTGAGCTCAAGTCTGAGGTTGCTGTGAGCTGTGACGCCACGGGACTCTACGGTGGGGGGAAGGGGAAGGGGACATAGACTAACTAGTGAGACTGTCTCAAAAAAAGGCAGCAATGTCACAAGATTTATTTGTAGAATATTATTTTTTATTATATGATTTATTTTTATCTTTATTTTTTTGAGACAGTCTCACTTTGTCGCTCTCGATACAGTGCCGTGGCGTCACAGCTCTCCTGGGTTTAGGCGATTCTCTTGCCTCCGCCTCCCAAGTAGCTGGGACTACAGGCGCCCGCCACAACACCTGGCTGTTTTCTTGTTGCAGTTGTCATTGTTTAGCAGGCCCGGGCCGCGGTGGCCAGCGCCCAACCCACTGAGCTATGGGTGCTGCCAGTTGCACAATTCTTGTCCCACTTACTTCCCACTTACTAACTACATTCGTGGAATGGATTGTGTGAGAATGGCAGTAGTTTGTATAATTTGTCTTTGCGGAAACTCCTGGTTCTATTACTTGTTAGAGGAGAGTTTCTTTCCACCTCCTGTCACTACCTCCTCTTTCCAAACTTTTAACTTTGTCGCAAAAAACAAACAAAAATAAAACACCATCTAAGACAATCCTCTTTTGAGGGTGGTGGGGCAGTAGTTTAGATTATAATGGTGAAGATAAAGACAGTTTTAGTAATCTTTTAGTGATCTGAATGTTAGTCCTTTTTTAAAAAAAAAGACAATTTCTGTTACCCAAGCTGGAGTGCAGTGGCATGATCATGGTTCACTGCAACCTCAAACTCCTAAGCTCTGGTCAAGACTTTTTATGGGTAAAAAAAAGTCGAAAGTGTGCATATTTGGTATATATTAGGAAGTTTAGACTACTGAACATTTGGAATAAAAAATTTTGCCTTTTGGTGTGTTGTATAATGGACGACTAGATGAGGAGCTAGTATTTATTTATATTTTTGGGACGAGCTAGTATTTATTAAAGAAGCACCACCTCCTTATCCCTAAGACTGTAAGTCTATGTTATTATCTTCATTTATGAATTAGGACGTTAGGTTCCAAAAGATCAAATGGTCAGAGGTCATATCACTGATGGATGGGTGAAGGATTCTAAGTCAGGGCCTGCTTACTTCAAAGTCTATAGCTTTAGCCTTCTTTCTATACTTCTTTCCCAAAGGTGGAGGTTCCATCAGCTTAAACTGCTAATAATAACTGGCAATGTTAAAAAGTAACATGGAGTGCTTACAGTTTGCAGAAGCTGGGTTAAGTACTTACAGGCAGATGTCTTACTTTAACCTCCCTGTAGGTTATCTTCCTTTTTCCAGAAGAAACTGAGGCCCAGAGAGGTTAAGTTACTAGCTTAGGGGTCTCCAGCTTTATAGACACAGCCAGAGCTCAAGTTTGTCAGATTACAGAGTGATTTCTTAACCATCATGCTTGCTACACTGGCTCTTGAACCAGATAGAAATAGTGAGTTTTTACTGAAAATGGCCACTTGAATTAGTTACCTGTTACAAGTCTTTTTAGATGTGACATTTCACAAAGGAGGCTCAGGCTTCAACTCAAACACATACACAGTTCTAAAGATGACTGTTTTGAAGGATAACACTTGTTTTAATTTTAAAATAAATGTTGTAACAGTATGTGGAAAAATCAGTTTTGTAACTTTTTGATGCCGTGCTACATTCTGTCTGTAGCTGATAAGGAGAAAATCCTGTGTGTATACTTTTGCTGTAGTCTGCTTTTATTAGGTATTTGTGTAGTACTTATATGATTTAATTGAGAAGACTTGCTTTGGGGATCTGGGAATACAGTCAGCAGTGTATGCATTTGAGTTTATCTCCCTTCTTGTTCCAGAGTTCTAGGTTTTTTGAAAGACAGCTAAACATGCCTTGGTATGACTGACTAAAGTCCAAAGTAAAGCAATTTGTGGTAATAAGGTGTCAGTGTAGCTCTCCAAATCTGAGCCAATATTTCAACCATTTTATGCAGGTCTTTTTTTTTTTTTTTTTAATAGTCTTACCTTATCACCTTGAGTAGAGTGTGGTAGATTCATAAGCTCACAGCAACCTCAAACTCTTGGACTTAAGGGATTTTCTTGCCTCAGCCTTCCAAGTAGCTGGGACTACGACTACAAGTGTTCCCCACAACACAACGCCTTGCTGGTTTTTCCATTTATAGTAGAGATGGGATCTTGCTCTTGCTTAGGCTGGTCTTGAACTCCTGAGCTCAAGCAATCTACCTACCTCAGCCTCCCAAAGTGCTAGGATTACAGGTGTGAGTGTGAGCCCCCATGCTCATTTATGCAGGTATTTCTCAAAGTCCCTAAAGTGTGTGCCGAATGCACACTAATGCCCTGCTCTAAACAGGTAGCTTCCTTTGAAAAAACAGAGTCAGCAAAGTAACTACAGCTGGTGTTGACAAGGTTGGAAAAATATTCCCCAGTGATTTCTGTCAAATCCATCTAAGGCAGCCCTTCTTTTTATAGATCATTATGGGGAAATAAACAATTAACAAGGGAAGTTAGAAAATTTCCTGAATCCTTTAGTTTCTTGTAGGAACTTTCTAGTTCCTGAATCTGAATCTTTTGCAGAGATAGTGGAAAGTAATCCTGGTTGGCTGCTTCTCTTCCCATTGTTTTACTTCTGAGGGTGGGATTCAACATTACTTTTGCTCCATGCAGCTTTTTGCTAGACACCTGGCTCTAAACTTCATCTTGAAGATGCAGTCAAGGCCTGTCAAAGTTCTCTTTGTCTGAAACAGGCAGTGAGTCATGTGGAGGACTCTACACTGGGTAGTCTTCTCTGAGGAGGTCATTGCTTCCAGAACTGTCAGGAATTTCTTTCCTATATTATGTAAAATGTCTCCTACTAATCATTCGCCCCCCTCCCGCCCCCCCTTGTGTCTATTCTGAACAGGTCTAATTCTTGTAGTTGACAAGTCTTCAAATATTTGAGGATAGTAATCATGTTTCTCCAGAGATGTTTCTTATCTAGACTAAACAGACTTCTTTCCTGCAGAACTTTTTTTCAAGGTTTTTGGGGCTTCTTTTTTCTAAAAGTGCCCTTTTCAAAAAGTGTGTTACCAGAAATTTTTAATCTAATAAACAGGAAACAGACTAGTCCTATACAAATGCTAAACTTTTAGTAAATGTAGTCAAATGGCATGCAAGTTATTTTTCCCTCAGATCTAACAAACAGCTAACCCATGTAAAAGTTTTCTTTTTCTTGAGACATAGTCTCACTTTGTCACCCTTGGTAGAGTACCTTGGTGTTACGGCTCACAGCAACCTCACAAACCCTTGGGCTTAAGCAATACTCTTGCCTCAGCCTCCTGAGTAGCTGGGATTATAGGTGCCTGCCACAACGCATGGCTATTTTTAAAGACGGTGGGGGGGGGTCTCACTCTTGCTTGGGCTGGTCTTGAACTCAGAACTCAGGCATTCTACCTTCCTCAGCCTCCCAGAGAGCTAGGGTTACAGATGTGAGCCACCACACCAGCCTTTTTTTTTTTTTTTTGAGTGAGAGTGGTACTTGTCACCTGTGGTAGAGTACTGTGGTATCATAGCTCACAGCAGCCTCAAACTCTTGGGTTCAAGTGATTCTCTCTCAGCCTCCCAAGAAGCTGAGACTACCGGTGCCAGCCACAATAGCCGGTTATTTTTAGAGATGGGTTTCACTCTTGCTCAGGCTGGTCTCGAACTCCTGAGCTCAAGCAGTCCAGTAGCCTGGGCCTCCCAAAGTGCTAGGATTATAGGCATGAGCCACTGTATCCGGCTTACCATATAGTTATCGTTCAATTCAAGATCTCCTTGGCTTGGTGCCCGTAGCTCAGTGAGTATGGCACTGGCCACATAACACCGAGGCTGGTGGGCTCGAGTCCGGCCCAAACCTGCTAAACAATAGTAACAACTAACACAACAACAACAACAAAAAAAACAACTGGGTGTTGTGGCAGGTGCCTGTAGTCTCAGCTACTTGGGAGTCTGAGGCAAGAGTCTCTTAAGCCCTAGAGTTTGAGGTTGCTGTGGGCTGTGATGCCATGGTACTCTACCAAGGGCAACATATGACACTGTGTCTCAAAAACAAACAAACAAAACTTATCCAGTTTAGTACCTTTGTTAGCTCCTATTCATTCACTTTGCCCACACATGTAGCATACAATCTTGACACTAACTAGTCTTTCCACTGTCCAGCTACATTGTGTGTACTATGAATCTTGACTGGCCAGTTTGGTAAAACTATCTAAAAGGAAATAAGTAGAGATTATATTCAGGGCAATTTGTGTGTGTGTGTGTGTGTGTGTGTGTGTTTTTCCCAGAAATACTAGTTCACAATTAAAGTGTCATTAAACTAGATTCACAGAACTTTATGGCAGGAACAGTGGGGTCACGGGAAGGAAGATGGGACTATTCCTTAATATCCTATGTGCCAAGTGCTGTTTTGGAAGTAATCCAAGAAATTAGTAATGGCAGCTGGTTGGAATGATGATTTGAGGGATGATTGAAAGGTATCTTTTGGTGTTTGTATTTATGTATATATTTTTTCTTTTAAAGGGACAATGAGCAGAATGAATACTTCACAGGACCAGAGTGGGTGCTCCAGTAATAGAGAACCCCTTTCAAGGTGTAGTGATGCACAGAGGGATTTGGAGCTTGCTATTGGTGGAATTCTCCGGGCTGAACAGCAAATCA
>CAUYRH010180715.1:0-18206 GCA_963574655.1 Perodicticus potto
GATGTCTGTGAGAGTCAGATCACGGACCATGGGTCAGAGCAGTCGGTCAGAGTCAGAACACGGACCGTGGGTCAGAGCAGTCGGTCAGAGTCAGAACACAGACCGTGGGTCAGAGCAGTCAGTCAGAATCAGAACACGGACCGTGGGTCAGAGCAGTCAGTCAGAGTCAGAACACGGACCGTGGGTCAGACCAGTCAGTCAGTCAGAACACGGACCGTGGGTCAGAGCAGTCGGTCAGAGTCAGAACACGGACCGTGGGTCAGAGCAGTCGGTCAGTCAGAACACGGACCGTGGGTCAGAGCAGTCAGTCAGAGTCAGAACACGGACCATGGGTCAGAGCAGTCGGTCAGAGTCAGAACACGGACCGTGGGTCAGAGCAGTCGGTCAGAGTCAGAACACGGACCATGGGTCAGAGCAGTCAGTCAGTCAGAACACGGACCGTGGGTCAGAGCAGTCAGTCAGAGGTGCGTAAAGGCACAGGCTTGTTCCCAGAAAATACACTCTACAGTGCTATG
Organism: Perodicticus potto; assembly: GCA_963574655.1. NCBI lineage: Eukaryota > Metazoa > Chordata > Mammalia > Primates > Lorisidae > Perodicticus > Perodicticus potto. The sequence goes on from CAUYRH010180715.1 coordinate 516, forward strand.
GAGTAAAGCGGCAGATGAAATGACTTAGAGAACACACACTATGGATGAATGATAGATGGGTAGATAGATGGACAAATGGACAGAGTGATAAAGGAAATCTAGTAAAATATTAAAATGTGACATATCAGGATAAAAGTACATGAATTTTGTCTGTAGCACTTTTGCAACTTTCCTGCAAATTTTAAATTTTAAAATAGAAGATTTTTTTAAATGCACAAAAGAGAACAAAGTTCCTTGCTATTCCAACATTCTAGAATTCTAGAATTATCCTCCTTCCTGCCAGACCTTCACCTGTTTTGTGGTATCACAAATGTGGACTGTTGCAGATATTTCTCCTTTCTATCCTTTGACCAGGAATCTTATCAATAAACTACCCTGACAAAGGTCAAAAGGTAGAAAAGAGGATATTAGGGAAAAGAATTCAAAATCCAGGACAAATTCAAACAAACAAGGCTCACCGTGGCTGGCTCGGCCACCTTTCGGGGGGGGGGACCCCACCTGAAGCTGGACGGCCAGCGCAGCAGCACAGGCCCCCAACTGCTTCTGAGATGCCCCTGCACCCATCCCTCCTCTGGCTACCCTGTAAACCACAGAAGCTCTTCCAAACCCCACAAAGTACCACTGGTTAAAACAGACCGCCCTTTCAGGGCTCCCTCCATTCACCACAACTCACGTATTTAACACGTATGAAATATTTACAATAAGCAACTACAATTTTTTGTTTATTCTTGTCCCTCTCATCACATGAGCTGCATAAGGCCAGAAATGTTGTTTCTCTCATCCTGATTCTCCTTATAGCCCCAACTTCTGACACACAGTAGACAAATACTGTTGCTATTATTTCTTTAATAAAAAACTGAAATAAAGAAACCAGTCTAGGCATGGTGGCTCACACTTTGGGAGGTCCAGGGGGAGGATCACTTGAGGCCAGGAGTTCAAGACCAGTCTGAACTGCGCAGTGAGACAGCAGTCTCTACCAAAAAAATACAAAATACCTGCAGTCCCAGCTAGCCAGGAGACTGAGGCAAGAGGGTGGCTTGAACCACCCGGATTTCGAGGTTGCAGTGGGCTATGATGACATCACTCCACTTTAGCCTGGAAAACAGCCATACCCTGTCTCAAAAAAGCAAAAACAAACCCAAGCACACCTTAACTGTCACCTCTCTCCAAGCTATCATCTTCTAAATAATATTGTACTGCATTCCTGGATGACTTCCATAACTCTAAGTAATAAAATGCATGGGAACTAATAACAGGTCTGGCTTCTGACAGACCCTCAGTGTTTGGTCCATGAATGTCCGAGAGAAGTCCCCCACATGTCCTGCTCCAAGTGTGACTTCTCCTGGGTTCAAATTATAACACTCCAAACACAATCGATGTTTATTTCCATGCTATAATGTCACTACTTCTAGAATTCCTAAAACAGCAGCTCCCAAACCATGTTTGTAACTGTTACTAAAGAATGGAGATGAAGGATGAGGCACCTGCCACTGCTTACAATCCGTAACACGTTAGGGTAAGAGAAGTCCAAACTGTCCTCCGTAGGAAAAAAGACTGAGGTGCTTGATTTTCAAGCAGAATACAGGAAACCATGAACACGGATAATGTGAAAATGTAATAATCCTGTTCCTCTTCACTGTTACTTACGCCTACGGAGGTAGGTGACCCAACAAAAAGATGACAGCTTACCTGTCGATTTTTACACACGGTTGGACAGCAAGAGCAACAAGGTATGCTGGTCATATATCCTTAGCATTTATGGCAAATTATTAATCAAGTCCCACCTGAAACAATTTGTTAAATTGATTTTAATCACTGGGCCTCTCATATGAAGCTTTGTATAATCAGCATTTCATTTACAAAATTAATTGCCTGATTGATTCTCGGGAGGCAGTTGCTGTCATTACCCTGCTGTCATGACTTCTGAGCAGGGTGTCACAACATGAATTCTGACAGTATGAAAAGCATTGCTATTTTAAAAATGGGTGAGGGGAGAAAAGAGGAAAACCAAAGTTCCATTACCACTTTCAGCCTGAAAGAAAGCAGAAAGTGTTGCGTGTTGATCACACTCGACAGCAAGGCCCTTCTGCCAAGTGAATTAATACACAAATCTAGGATTTGGGGCATGTCGAATTTTTAACCATCTTAAAATGGTAACTGGAATGTAAAAGCATAGATTCACCACGAGAAACTTGTAATCTATGTCAGAGAATACATATCTTGATATATTAATATCAACATAAAAGTAGCACTGTCTTAGACTGACATTCTATTTGCCTACTGCCACTATTTCAAGTTACTATACTTTTTCTTTCTTAGGCTTTCTAATAAAAAATGACCAGAAATTTTAAGATACAATATATCCATTGTTAGCACATTGAAAACATTTAAGCCTAAAGTCTTTTGAAAAATATTTGAGCATCTATTGTTAAATACACACTCTTATATTTCTTACTCATTTTTTTTTACTTTCTTTATTTCTTTTTTATTTTTTACTGAGACAGAGTCTCACTTTGTGGCCCTCAGTAGAGTACCGTAGTGTCTTAGCTCACAGCAACCTCCAACTCATTAGGCTTAAGTGGCTCTCTTGCCTCAACCTCCCAAATAGCTGGAATTACAGGTGCCTGCCAGAACGCCTGGCTTTATTTTAGTAGAGACGGGGTCTCACTCTGGCTCTTGCTGGTCTCGAACCTGAACTCAGGGCAATCCACTCGCCTCTGCCTTCCAGGGTGCTAGGATTACAAGCGTGAGCCACACGCCTGGCCCTTACTCATTTTTTAGTAGTCTACCCATAATTAATAGGTCTTTACCTAATAGCCTGTCATCACAATCAAGTAACAGAGATAAGGATAAAAAGTATTTTTCATGTAAAAGAAAATGGGAAGAGTACAGAACAAAGGAGGAAAGGGGATTTTTAAAGTTATTGAGTATCGGGTGGCGCCTGTGGCTCAGCGAGTAGGGCGCCGGCCCCATATACCGAGGATGGCGGGTTCAAACTGGGCCCGGCCAAACTGCAAACAAAAAAATATATATAGCTGGGCTGTTGTGGCAGGTGCCTGTAGTCCCAGCTACTCGGGAGGCTGAGGCAAGAGAATCTCCTAAGCCCAAGAGCTGGAGGTTGCTGTGAGCTGTGTGACGCCATGGCACTCTACCGAGGGCAATAAAGTGAGACTCTGTCTCCACACACACAAAAAAACCCCAAAACAACAATAATAAAGTTATTAAGTATCATTCTCCAAAAAGTGAGACAGCATTACCTGTATCACCCTACTGCAAATGCACTCACATAAGCATCAAATCAGCCAAAGATTCTGTTTTTCTTTAGTATTGATTTATCTTTCCAGAAAAGATCCCCAATTCAACCAGCGGGCTCACAGTTGCACTTGCCACTTCCTCAACTTTTTACAAAAGCAGGGTAGACCACAGTAAGCCAACTTGTTTTCAAAGGCATAAAATAACTTTCAGAATATAGGGTGGGGGTAATTCAAAACAATCCCCTTTCAAGACAATACAATTCCAACTATGGCATCTTTTAAGTGGGTCATTCTGAATTTAAAAGAGGCCCCCTCTGGGGATCAGATTGTACTTTACCTTCCTTTCCTTACACTGAATTTTGATTATTATGCAGACCCACAAAAATTCCTTTAAAAAACAAAGATTATCTTACAAATTTCCTCCATTATCTTGCGACCAAAGCTGTTTTGTTTACTGGCTTGGTAAAGAGTGGTACCAACTCCCACACTGCAGGTTAACTAGTGAGCATAAAGGCAGCCTAAGCAACAGTGGGAGGCAGAGGCGGCCCCTCCTTAACCTCTCAGTCACATTACTCCCCAGTAGAATAACAGCAATGGTCCCCAATTTTTACCTGGCATACAAGGAAGCCCTAAGTATTGATAAGGTAATATCTACAAACTGCACTACGTTCTGGAGAAAAAGCATTATGAAAGCATAACGTATGTCTAGGCCCCACAAGCGGGAATCATTTTAGAGACTAGGGTTCAAAAATTAGGAATCATAACAATGTAACCCCTTTCGTTATAAGATAACCACATAAAGAGCAAACAGAGTTCTCCTACACATGTGACTAGCTGGTAGAGACTCAGTATGTGTGATGCCAGCTTCACTCCTGCCCACAACGGAGCTGCTTGGAGCAGCAGTTCTCAGACAGTAAAATAAACAGATAGTATGAGAACAGGCATGGGGCTAGGGTGAGGGTGTAGTCAAAACTGCAAGCCCGGGACTGTAACTTTCCATTTGGAAAACGGAGGAAAACCATTGTTTTTTATAACATACCACATTAAAGTAGAGTTTGATAAAATAATCTCAATTGTTGAAGATTTGTAGGAAAAGAAAAGTCTAGCTTCCGTCTTCCCAAGGAAGGTGGGGCTGGGGGCCAGGTCTTTTGGAAGGCGATATCTGAATGCTGGAAGGGGTGTGAGGAAACATGTTTATCCAAAGGAGGTGTGAGTTAGAAACAGCTGAGTAGTGAAGAGCTACAGGAAAAAAGAGGCATGTTCCTTTAGAGGACACATCCATTCATCTATTCAATTATTCAACACTGTTTAAACTAAATAAATACTCATGTGCAGGGTGCTATAGAACAATAAGTAGAGGTGTAAAATGGCCCTTGACGTTAAGAAACAGACGCTGTAACAGAGGAAGTAAGAGATGTATACAAATACTGCAATAAACTTATGAATCAATGAACTTATGAATACCACCCAACAGAAGCGTGTTAGTGCCAGTCCTACAAATGCAGCTGTGGGTAATGGCTTCTAGTGCGAAGGATTCAAGAGGAACTTATCATTTAAGGTGGATAATAAAAAAAAGATACCCAGAAATATCAAGGCACAGATATAACAACAACAGCCTTATTTAACCAGGACCTACCACGCGCTCAGCACTAACAGGAGCAATGCCAGGTCATCAGTGTTGCCATGGCCTATTTCAGTTAAGGAAGCCATCTCCTAGAGTCAGTAACCTGCCCAAGGTCAAACCACAACGTGATGAGTCATGACACTCTGGGGCATCTACACAGCCCTGGATAAAAGCAAAATGTGACCAGAAGCCTAACGTGCTATGGACTAAACTGCGCCCCGCTCCCAACCCTCCCAAGATTCTTATGTGGAAATCCTAACATCCAATTTGAGTATTTGGAAGTAATGCCTAAGAGGTACTAAAGCAGCGGTTCTCAACCTGTGGGTCGTGACTGTATTAAAGGGTTGCAGCATTAGGAAGGCTGGGAACCACTGTACTAAAAGTTAATAGAAGTCAAGAGACTGGGCCCAAACCTGATAGGACTAACATCCTTAGAGGAAGGAAATTAGGCAGGGTTCAGACACAGGTACGCCTGGGTTCCTACGCGCGCTCTCTCTCTCTCTCTCTCTCTCTCTCTCTCTCTCTCTCTCTGCCCCCCTCCCTTCCTCCCCCCTCTCCCCCATCCCCACACATGTGCAAAAAGACCGGATGAGCACAAAGAGAGAGGATGGACACTTGTAAGCCAAGAGCAGAGGACTGGAAACGAAAACTGCTCTGTCAGCACCTTGATCTTGGGCTTCCCAGACTCCAGAACCGTGAGAAGTAAATTTTCGTTGTTTAGGGTCACCCAGACTGTGGTATTTTGTTATGGCAGTCTCAGTGGACTACCACAAACCACTGTTATGTAACATGCAACCTGCAGATGGCAAAATCCTAAAATAGCTCCCAGGGGTTCATGACCTCTAGTACTACACTTTTGTCAAATACAAGTCACACTCTTGAGTTTGGGCAAGAACACTGACTTGCATCTGACCAAAAAATACTACAACTAAGGGATTTTGCAGATATCATTAAAGATCCTAAACATTTGACTTTAAGTTAATCAAAACAAAGTGTCTTGGGTGGGCCTGACCTACCCCCAGTGAACTCTAAAAGAGAGTAGGAAGCAGAAGTTAGAGAATCTTCCCTTTGTTGCCAATAGAGAAGCTGCTACAAACCCTCCAGGCACCAGGAAAGGAATTCCACCAACAGTCTGAGCTTCCCTAGTCGAGCCCCCAGATGAGAACACAGCCCAGCCGCTGTCTCCAGGGCCCCCTTCCTCCCCTGAGCAGGGGATGCAGCTAAGCTGTGCCTGGGCTCTTGAACTTCAGAAACTCTGAGATAATGAACATGTGTTCTTTCAAGCCACTAAAGGTTATGCAGCAAAAGAAAACCTCCCCACAAGTTAGTGAAAATAGCATGCTTCCACTTACCTCCTTCTCACACCTACTTCCAAGCAGATTGATGCCCCTAACCTCTTCCCATGAGGACCTGTCACTGCTCAAAATACCAGTGTTGGTGCTCTGATACTTTCACTGACTAGAACCTTAAAACACACAGAAGTTACTCGGGGCACTTTGCTTTTCCCATTTCCAGACAAACTCCTCCTCATTTTTCAAACCTTTACTCAAAGATCACCTTCCCTGTCAACTCTGTCTTGAAACCACCAGGTAAAATAAATTCTCTCCTGTGTGGTCTCAGAGTCCTTTAAGGAAGCCTCTATCATCACATTCAGGAGGTGTGGTTGCAGTTGCCGTGTCCTTGTCTCCTTGACAGCAGAAGCTGTTAAGCAGCAAGGCAGTTTACAAAGATAACGGAAAACACCCCTCACTCTGTGCTGGAGACAGAGCGAGAGCAAGAATCCGACCCAGTGGCCAAGCCAGAGGACCAGCAGCACAGGGCTGCACAGTACCCTGAGACCTTATCTCCTCATCCACAAAGCAGGATGGTTTGCAGGCGGGTCTTCAGAAAGTGGCAGTTAATACCAACTAATTCTGTACGCCCAGAAGAACCTTGCACAATACAGATTGTACGTGGAATAAATATGACACAATATACTTGACAGGGCAATCTAAATTCTAACTCAAAAGACAGCAGAAATACTAGCAATGATGCCAATCTAAGAAATGAAAATAAATGGTTAAAACAAACTATAACTATTTAATAGTACACGCATATATACTGATAAGGGGTACAAACGAGTTCAGGTGGTTGTGTTTCCCTGCCTGAGCTTTCATATGGAAAGCAGCAAAGGTCAGAATCAGGCCTGCTGACACCTGCCAGTCTCCACACACTCTTTTTTTTTGTTTTTGTTTTTTAGATAGTCTCACTGTCACTCTGGGTAGAGTGCGGTGGCATCATCATAGCTCACAGCAACCTCAAACACTTGGGTTCAAGAGATACCCCTGGCTCAGCCTCACGAGTAGCTGGGACTATAAGCACCTACCACAACACCCAGCTAGTTTTTCTATTTTCAGTAGAGATGGGGTCTTGCTCTTGCTGAGGCTGGTCTTCAAGTCCTGAACTCAGACAATCCACTCCCCTTTCCACCTCACTTTTGAACCCTATTCTGTCACCATCTGTCAGAAAGGCTTCCCAGGTGACAGCTTAAACTCTCAAGTTTAGAGCTCCATCTCCGCCCATTCACACCATCCGACCACATGGCAAAACCCTGCCCACCTCCACGCACTTGGCCCTGACCAGCACAGTAAACTTAACTGGAGAAGCCATGCACAGTGTGGCCAGCTCCACATCTGTCTGGTCTCAGCCTAAGTGACAGAAAGCTATTTCTCAATCATTTGGAACCAATAAACTCAAAGGAGAAGGGAGCCCCGTGCCTTTTTTGTTTAAGTGAGAAAAGCACACACGGGGAGGCCGTGGCAGGAGGACCACCTGAGCTCACGGGTTTGAGACCAGCCTGACCAAGAGCAAGACCTTGTCTAAAAATAGCTGGGTGTTGTGGCAGGTGCCTATAGTTCCAGCTACTTGGGAGGCTGAGGGAAGAGAATCTCTTGAGCCCAAGAGTTTGAGGTTGTTGTGAACTGTGACGCCACAAAACTCTACCAAGGGCAACAAATCCAGACTCTATCTTAAATAAATAAATAAATAAAGTGAGAAAAGCAAATCTTTAAGTGCTCTTGGCATTGGTGTTACAGAAGCTTCAGCTGTGTCTCCACTTATCAAAAAGCTGTATCTAACCTATAATTCTATATATAATGCAATTGATTCGCTAGTATCATTTTACAACTCTGATTAGGTTTCTCTAAACTCCTGTTTATTAAATTGCTTCCTTTAAACACACATGGTTACTAATTTGTTGCCAACTAATGAGGTATCATATAGAAAGATTATACTGCAACAGTAAAAGAGCACTCATGGGATTATGTTTCATTTAGATTTCAAAATTAAAACAGAGTTCAAACTTCTACAACTGTAAAATTTCTTTTTTTAAAAAAAAAAGCTTAATTCCTATATAGATTTTGGATTAGTAAAATGTCTATCCCATTATAGCATCCTGTGTGCAAAATGACCGCATCTTTCTTTCACAAAGCATATGAAGCAAAGGCCAACAGATGCAATGTGGTTATCATGTGATTTCTTTTTAATCAGGAGGTCAGTCATGGTGGGGCACTGTTCAGCAGTCCACCGAGCTAAAACAGATTGAGCTTTATGTGCCAGCTTAAAACTATGGAATAAGCAACATAGAGAACAAAAAGAAGGCATCCAGTGCTTTACTAAATAAGGTTATTGATGTTTTATATTTAAAAAATTAACAACTCAACTGAGCAAAACATATTAATGAATAAAAATCTCTGAAAACTAACTTCAGCAATTTGCTGAGCCATGTGACTCTGATTAACTTTAATTAGAGTCACACAGATAAAACAAACTCATATGTACAAATTTTAAGATATTTATCCCCAAAGCACAATGAAATAAAAATCCATAACACTGTTTTTAATCAAGGATTTTAGTGCCTCTAAAAATCTTTGTTTAAAAACAAAAGTCTCCTTCCTTTCATCAAGCAAAAATAAGAATGGAGAACAGGACATTTATTTACATTTTAAAACCAGATGAACAATAGGAATCTGCACAGCTAATGAAAAGAGTCCTTATTAACAAACAATATAGGTTAAAGTTTTTGCTTTGAGTTTTCATATGTAGCACACAGAGAATAAGGAGAATCTTTTAACTACAGAGAGTTAATATACTTAAAAATATTTATTTTTTAATGTTAGCTGAAACGGCAAAAAAAATGCAAAGATAAAAAAATGAAAGAAAAGTGAGTATGCTGGGTGCAGTGACTCAGGCCTGTAACCCCAGCACTTTGGAGGCTGAGGCAGGTGGATTGCCTGAGCTCACTGGTTAGAGACTAGCCTGAGCCAGAGCGAGACCCCATCTCTAAAAATAGCTGGGCATTGCGGCGGGCACCTGTAGTCTCACCCAGTAACTTGGGAGGCTGAGGCAAGAGAATCACTTGAGCCCAAGAGTTTGAGGTTGCTGTAAGATGTGATGCCACAGCACTCCTACCAAGGGTGACAAAGTGAGCCTCTGTCTCAAAAAGAGAAAAAGAAAAATGGGTATGATTGCAAGATCTGTGATCTGAGGACTCTAAGAGAATTACAAGTGTTGACTTTAGCAGCGGGGCTATTCTGGCTCATGGTCCATCTAGGCTAGAGCCCATGCTCACAAGGGCACCACATGACAGACTGCCAAGAATGCCACGAAGGCTCCCTTTTTTCCAGAGATTATTTACAGTTTATAGCCTACACTGCCTAGGCTATCTTTTTGAGTACCACACCTAAAAAAGAACAAGAACTCTGAAGTATTTCAAGATAGACATTACACCACTACAAGCTCTCTCGTCTGTTCTCCCCATTATTATTTCTAAAGCTAACAAGATACAATGAAAATAACTCCAGACATTAAAAAAAACCCAGCTGATAACCTTCCAAATAGGAAATGCTCTCATCTCTCAATTACTTTTGAAATTTCAATTACTAAATTCAATCACTTTGAAATTTCTGCCTCTGCTTCTGCTTTGGAATACAATAGGGTTAAAGCATCAACAGCTGTACATCTAACAACCAGGAAGTTACTTTTCCTATAGCACACTCCTGGTAAATTTTGTTATGCACAACACCCACTGACATAAGTAAGAGGCTTGAGGACGGCTCTGAGGCTGCCAGAAGAGGCAGCCATGCAGGGCTCATGCCCGAAGGCCCTGCACTGACCCTTTCCAGCAAATCCTCTTGGAATTGCCTCAGAGAAGGATGACATTCCAAAATGATTCCGCAGTCCACAGTAAAAATGACACTGTGTTTTCTGCATTGTTTAGTGACTGCTTAGACAACTGACAGCCTCTCTACCAACACACACACAAAATATCCAAATGAAAAAGCAGTACCACTGTGATGTGTCCACAGGCTGAGGCTGGGCTGGAGAAAGAGCTCGTATAGAAAACAGACCGCACGACCTCACATACAGATGTTTATGTTTATACAATTATATATGTTCATATGTACCATTTTAAAATAAAACATCAACTAAGAAATACATTTAACTTAAAAAGTAGATACTTCTGGCGGCGCCTGTGGCTCATGAGTAGGGCGCCGGCCCCATATACTGAGGGTGGTGGGTTCAAACCCGGCCCCGGCCAAACTTAACAACAACAAAAAATAACTGGGCATTGTGGCGGGTGCCGATAGTCCCAGCTACTCGGGAGGCTGAGGCAAGATAATCACCTAAGCCTAAGAGCTGGAGGTTGCTGTGAGCTGTGACGCCACCGCGCTCTACCAAGGTTGACAAAGTAAGACTCCATCTCTTAAAAAAAAAAGGTAGATACTTCTGGAAAGTGGAAACTGTACAAATGTGCGACACACTTATTGTTGCCAGTATTTGAATCTTTTATAACGAAAACAAATTCACATACTACATTCTGTAATTTAAAAAAAATTTCAATAACAAAATTCAAAAATTGGAGGCGGCGGGAATTAAGAAACTAATAAAGTACCTACAACAAGAAGAAATTCAGGCCCAGCACGGTGGCTCTGCCTGTCATCCCAGCACTCTGGGAGGCCGAGATGGGTGGATGGCCTGAGATCACAAGTTCCAGACCAGCCTGAGCCACAGCGAGACCTCTGTCTCTAAAAATAGCCAGGCACTGTGGCGGGCACCTGTAGTCCCAGCTACTTGGGAGGCTGAGGCAAGAGAATCGCTTGAGCCCAAGAATTTGAGGTTGCTGTGAGCTGTGACGCCACTGCACTCTACCACTCTACCGAGAGCAACAAAGCCAGACTCTGTCTCAAAAAAAGCAAAAGGAAGAAAATCAATTAAATAGTAGGCAGTTAAAAAATAAAACAGACCACTGTGTGGAGAATCAAGAACCCTGGTTTAAGCTGAGCAAGCTTCTTGCTTAAGGCATTTCAACAGAGGGCAATCTGCCTCCTCCTCTGAATCCCAGGTTTCTTCACCTCACAGATCTACAGACTTCCCAGGTCCATGTTAGCTGAGATCTCAAAGAATACAGAGTTGTATAAACAAAGGTGCATAATGGGTGGGGTGGAGCAAGTTGCAAAATTTGGATGGAACTGGAAGTAGAAAAATGCATTCTGTCTAGAGGTTGGCAAACTGCAGTCTTTGAGCCAAGTCTGGTTCCCTACTTGTTTTGGCAGGATCAGTAACCTAAGAATATTCTTTACATTTTTAAATGGGGGTGGGGGGCTTCAAAAGAATAATATTGCAAAACATGAACTTTAATTTCAGCATCCACAGTGTCACTGCACACTGCCTCCTCCCCCCTCACTTACAGACTGCCTGCGGACATTCTGGTCCTGCCCCAGCAGAGTTGAGCAGTTGAAGCAAACATCATTTGGCCCATAAAGCCTAAAACTTTTACAATCTGGCCCTTTATAGGAGACATTTACCAGCCCCTGATTCAAACACCTAACATGTCTCCAGCCAAAGAATCACCAAAAGACACCACACCAACAGCGTGCAGTGCAGAACCTCAGATTTTGATTACAAAACCTGGTTTGAATCCGTGTCCTTAACTAAGTCACCTCACCGAGCTTCCTCTTCTGCATATACAAAACAGAGATTAACCCCGACAGCATTGTAAGGGCTAGCACTTTGGAAATTATTAATACTTTACAGATCATTTAAGCAAAAGCAAACAATTCCCATTTAAACTTTAGTTGAAAACGTGATCCAGAAAGTGATAAAAAAAACACATTTCACCAAAACGTAAATGAAAATGTGTTGTTAGAAGAAAGGCCAAGTAGACAGCCAAACTCCTCTGAAAGCGGCTCTGAGCCATGATGAAAGCCACAGGTAAAACCTGTTCTTCGACTGGGTGGTGCAGCAGGGCATGGTGCCCCAACTTCAGAAGCTAGAAGTACTTTTCAAAGACCATAAGCCTTTGCTTTTTAAAAACACTTTGAAGGTTTGTTTAATGTGCTGTGAGTTTATCATTTACTGAGGACCTAGGCAGGGGAACCACACACCAGCTCACTTCATCTCCACTTTACGGGCATGGAAACAGAAGCTCAGCAAGGTTTACGGTTAAGATCGCAGTAAACGAGATGGAGGCAACGCCATTAAGGAATTAGGAGTGAGCTTTCTAACTGAGGGAAAAAAAAACTTACATTACGAGGTTTCCAACTTGCAAAATGTATGTGACTCTTTTTCCTATCTTTTTCTGCATGTTTTGAAAGAAAATGAAAGCAATGGTAACATTTGGATATAAATAACTTTTTCCCGTAGGCCCTTTAAGAGCAGAGAGCACTCCCACAGGCAAACACACACCTGTCCCTGGTAACACATACACCTGCTAAGTTTCCTCAGTAACTGCGACGTGACAAAAACGGCCAACACTTGGACAGCACTCTACACACCACCTCACGTCACCACCAAGACCAACCCAGAACTTAGGCACTGGAATTATCCCCATTCTACAAAACATAATTGGCAGAGCAGGGGACTCCCACAGAACACCTACTTCCCAGACTCGTCTGCCTCTTCCCTCCTCAGGGAGCAGCAAGCAGACCTGAGCTGTCTCTGCCACATTTGCTCTAAGAGACCACACCCCGGAAAAACTAGGGATCAACCCAGAAACTCTAACTAGGTCTGGTGAGATGAGAGTTAACTGAGGTTTGTTCCGCCCGAGGAGCACAAGCAGACAGATGCAGTTACGATCAGCAGTTATTAAACAGCCAGGGCTCGGGGAGATGAGACTGAACAAGTGTGAGCAAGAGGCACACAGTTCTTAAACTCTCGTCACTTTACAAGTGGTGCCGATTACTAATACTGCCTAATCTTTAAGTGTTAGAGTTCTAGGAGAAAAAACAATAAGGACATTAAGACATAAAATGGGCCACTTCTTTCCTTTTTGCCAACCAGAATCATCCCTCTAAGCAATAAAATTCTTCAGTGCCCATAGAATAAATGTAATCTTTTCATGATACATAAAGCGCTTTATAATTTGGTCCCTAACTACCAATTCAGTTCAAAATTGACGGGATGTTCTGTACAAATATTTTCCATCACACTAGGGAATTCGAGATTACAACTACTGTCACCACACTGCTACCATTCACAGGAGACGAATTCTATACTGTGCTGCACGCTTTACATACAACCTCCAACTTAGTCTTCACAACAGTCCTGTAAATTAGGTTGTATCATCCCTATTTTACAGACGAAGAAAACTAGGGCACTTCATAAACAGGGTGAAAAGGGTTAAAGTTTTCAAATCTATTGGCAAAAAATATAACAGCAGACACACAGAAAAACTTTTACAAGAAAGCCCACCCACAGCAGGATATGAAATATGAAGCTTACAAAGGATTCACTCGATGTGAGCAGCCAAAGATGGATGGAAAGAACTGGATCAAGAAAAGAAAAAAGATAAAATGAAAAGAACACACCGTGAAAGCAAAACTAGAGCATTCACTTGAAGAAAAAGGAGAAAAATCATAAACAAATGCAGAAACAAAAGCAAACGTGAGGCTGGGTAAGGATAAGCCACATATGTGCCCGGAGGGAGGCGGGCCACAAGTGGACAGATGGACAGATGGACAGCCAGACCTCGTGGAGATTGACTGTGTAGCAAAAGGAAGGGAAAGGGAAATAGCACGGTTCCCTCTCAAAAACACAAGCAACTTCCACTACAATCTTTTCAAGACCTAATTCTCCTCTAGATTGAAAATTCACAGGAAAGAGTCATGCCTTTCCACTACATAACTTTATTAACGTGGGTTATATTCCATAAATAAAATACTGGCTTTTAAATTTTCATTGAAATGGCTTAATAAATGTATAAGATCACACACACGAATATCCAATCATTTCTTCATAGTAGAATCAGTCCAATAAAAAGGAAACCCGGTTGCTTGGAATTTGTATAATCTATTTACCGTCCTCTTTACACACCTAGCACTAGAGTGGTAAGTAGAAAAGGAGGGGATGGGAAAACGTGTTCACACACATCTCTCACAGGGAGAAAGACCGTACAGACAGATGCAAAAGTGCTGTCAGCTACAGTAGTGTGACAGGATCGTGCTTCATCTCCATCTTCCATCCTGTGTCGCTGTATTAAATAAAACATCAAATATAATAATGTGCACAAAATACACACTCACAAACACTTACATACACATCTATCCATACATCCCTTTGCTTATGAGACGCTAAAAAACTGAGAAATGTAACAAATAACACTTACTGTACACCTAGCCACAGAGAAACAAGGCTGACACATAATCTTCCTGCTTATTTAGACCTTCTCCCTTCAGTCCTCGGTGTGGGATTCTGTCTGGACCATTCTATGACCTGCGTTTGAAAACAAAAGCCCCAGTGGGCTGGAAGATCTGTAACCTTCTATTAGGCTAGGCTCTTAAGAAATCTTAACTAAGAACCTAAATAGAAGCTTCGAAAAGAAAAGTGAAGTAGCCAAAAACATAAAGCTATCAACCTTCAACCATTCCTTAAATTAAGGTTTGATTTTTTTTTTTTTTTTTTTTTTTGAGACAGAGCCTCAAGCTGTGACCCTGGATAGAGTGCTGTGGCATCACAGCTCACAGCAACCTCCAATTCCTGGGCTCAAGTGAGTCTCCTGCCTCCGCCTCCCAAGTAGCTGGGACTACAGGCGCCCGCTACAACGCCTGGCCATTTTTTGGTTGCAGCCGTCATTGTTGTTTGGCAGGCCGGGTTGGATTCGAACCCGCCAGCTCAGGTGTACATGGCTGGCGCCTTGAGCCACAGGTGCCGAGCCTAAGGTCTGATTTTTTTTGAGACAGGGTTTCGGCTCTCTCAAGCTAGAGCGCAGTGATGTCACCATAGCTCACTACAGCCTTCAACTCCTGGGCTCAAGTGACCCCCCCCCACCACCTCGTCCTCCCAAAGTGTCAGGGTGACAGCAATACGCCACCATACCTCACCAACATTTCATCTTGTAAAGGTAAAAAGTCCATGATTTAAATACTTCATTATCTTTCAGTTAAAGCATTACTATTTAAATAAGTAAACCCTAAAACGCAGGGTGTTCCTGCCACAGTAGGACACGCTGGACAGACACGGGCATGCAGAAGTGACAGGCGCTATACACAATCAGCTTTCAGAGACACCAGAAATGCACTTGCACTTGATGGAATGACGACGTGCAGCACAATGGGTGCAAACAGGAAGTTTGTGTCTTCTGACCCTTAGCCTGCAGTGCCTCCGAATTACTCCTCATAGCAACACTATCATCTAACACTTCAGAAGGGCTGTGACTTTTCCGACGTAGACGGAGGTCCTCTAGTAAAGACAAGCTGTGAGAAATCGGGCAGGACAGAAGAAGACAGGTGTCGTTTAGACACTTCTCTGCTGGGCTCACACTTTTGCTGGCCCAGCACCAGCCAGCTAAACATTCTACAATAATTTCGTCTCCGTCCTTTGACAATTTGCTTCGCGCCTCATTTGCTATGAAGAGTTAAAACATTTTAGTCAGTCTTAAGAAAGCAATTCTATTTTTTTCCACAGCAAAACGCACAACCTACACAACGACCAGGCCACTGGTTAAAGTTCAAACTGTAACACAGATAAGAAAATCAAGTTCTCTCCTCCAAACACTGAGGAAGGAAAAAACACTAACCGGTCTTACATTTATTTTCAGTAAATAGAAAACAAAATAAATAATACAGCCTTCCACATGCTTGTTCCCAAACAGCATTATCTCTCCGATTAAAAAAAGAGAAAGGCAGCCAACACAGACACTGCCCCTGCTCTTGCTAACTCAGACCACACCACAACCCCAGACAAATGCTTCAAAACTGGGAAAGAGGCTCAGCGCCTGTGGCTCAACGCACTAAGGCGCCAGCCACATACACCTGAGCTGGTGGGTTCGAATCCAGCCCGGGCCAGCCCAACAACAATGATGGTTGCAACCAAAAAATGGCTGGGCGTTGGGGCAGGCGCCTGTAGTCCCAGCTACCTGGGAGGCGGAGGCAGAGGACTCGCTTGAGCCCAAGGATTGGAGGTTGCTGTGAGCTGTGATGCCACAGCACTCTACCCAGGGTGACAGCTTAAGGCTCTGTCTCAAAAAAAAAAAAACTGGGAAAGAAATCTTCTTGTATAATTGTGTTTTATTTTTTTAATTATATTTAAATTTTAGATTACTGCAATACAGGTGTACTGCTGGTAACATCAAAGATAGTTTCAAAAATAATGATTATTCAAGATCCTAGCTTGTTTACAGCCACCCAAAATTCAAATAGCTCCCATCCGGCACTAGGAGCAGGGCACAGCCCGCGGACGCTTCAGCTGTCTTACATATCACAAGATTCAGCTACAGAGTCTCTAGAGCACTGTCCCACAGAACTTTCTGCAATGATGGGAATGTTCCAGATGTTCCAGAAGTTGTGCTACTGAGCACTTTCAACGTAGCGAGCACCACTGCAAGCTGGCCTCGCTGTATTTAATTTTAATTTTAATAGCTACATGTGGCTAATGGCTATCACACTGGACAGAGCAGATCTAGGGTGCACTTTTAATGGTGAAAAGGCCTTTTGCTGGAAAAAGATTCTTGGACACATTACATTTGCCAAGAGTTTTCTCTTTAAGAAGGAGAAATGGTAATGAAAACTAAACCAACTACAAAGACAACGCCATACACACTCTATCATCAGAAAGAGAAATTACACAATAATTATGTAAACGAGATGACGTATATATTAACCAGTGTGATCTAAGCGTTCCTAATTATATGCAGTCAGCACATTGTACCCTATAAATGTATTAATGTATACAGGATCTATGTGTTTATGATTTAATAAAAAAGAAGTACACTTTAGTTCAAACCTGCTTCATAACTGGAGGGGTGGAAAGGATATGTTTTGGGGAGGGTTGGCTTTTGTTTGTTTGTTTGTTTGTGAGACAGAGTCTCACTCTGTCACCTTGGCTAGAACACAATAGTGTCATCACAACTCATGGCAACCTCAAACTCCTGAGCTCAGGTGATCTTCCTGCCTTAGCCTCCAGAGTAGCTAGGACTACAGGCACCCACCACAACACCTGGCTAATTTCTCTATTGTCTGTAGAGACAAGATTGCATTCCTGATTGGGCTGGTCTTGAACCCCTGAGCTCAAGTGATCCTCCTGCCTCAGCCTCTCAGAGCAGATTACAGGCATGAAGCACTGCACCCAGCCAACATGTGTAATTAAAATATGTGCTGGTGGCGGCCATAGCTCAGCAGCTAGGACGCTGGCCACATACACCCAGGCTGGTGGGTTCGAACCTGGCCCAGGCCTGCTAAACAACAATGACAACTGCAACAAAAAAGTAGCCAGGCATGGGAGGGGAGAGAATGGGTGGAGGGAGAGGAATTGGTGGGTCCACACCTATGGTGCATCTTA
>CAUYRH010180725.1:0-17116 GCA_963574655.1 Perodicticus potto
CCCTTCACTCACCCCCTACCATGACTCAGGTCATTAATTGTCCTCATAGCAGAATTAAGTACATAGGATTCTTGCTTCTCTGTTCTTGTGATGCTTTACTAAGAATAATGTATTTCACTTCCATCCAGGTTAATACAAAAGATGTAAAGTCTCTATCTTTTTTAATGGCTGAGTAGTATTCCATGGTATACATATACCACAAGCTCAAAATTTTTTAAGCAACTGCATCTCTCTTTGATGGCCTGGAGATCACTGTGAATATTATAAACTATTTAATTAATTAATTTATTTTTGGGGGAGACAGAGTCTCACTCAGTTGTCCTAGGATAGAGTGCTGTGGTGTCATAGCTCACAGCAACCTTAAACTCTTGGGCTCAAGCAATTCTCTTGCTGCAGTCTCCCAAGTAGCTTGGGCTACAGGCGCCAGATACAATGTCTGGCTGTTTTTTTTTAGAGACAGGGGTCTTGCTCTTCCTCAGGCTGGTCTTGAACTTCTGAGCTCAGGCAATCTATCCGCCTTGGCCTTCCAGAGTGCTGGGATTACAGGCTTGAGCCAACGTGCCCCACCCACTGTGAATATTATAAACATTGCTTAAGGTTCTCTAGCTGTACATAGTGATAGGGGAAGAGAATGGATAAATGTACTAACTTCAGGCTATTCTCTTTTGAATATAAAATCTAATAGATGAGGTCTCTGATGATAGCTTTTAAAGTTCTATATGCCAAGGTCAGGCATGGTGGTTTGTGCCTATGATCCCATCTCCTCAGGAGGCTGAGATGGGAGGATCACATGAGGTCAGGAGTTTGAGTCTGCAGTGCTGTATGATGGTGCCTGTGAATAGCCATTATATTCCAGCCTGGGCAACATTGTGAGACCCCTCTGCAGAAAAAAACTTATATACTAGGAAAAATACCCAAAGCCAATGTTGCTGTATTACAAATAAAAGTCCTAGCACCAAAGAAAGAAAATAACAGATGATGCTATCGTCTAGGAGCAGATTAGGACAAAACAGATCATCACTATAAATGTATGAGCTTTATATATTATCAGTGGCTTCATTAATAAAATAACAAGTTACCTGGCTGGTCGGAGGCAGAGTATGGATTTTCCTTCCTAATACTTTAGAATTAAATTTATTATTTTTATCATTCATGGCTCAAAAGCAATTGAAGCTTAATGCTATGCTTTCACAAAAGAACATAGTTATGATGTTGCACAGCTATAATATTTTGATCTTTTTCCAACTGAGAAAAATAGCACTTAGGAAAACAAGAGATGCTGAAAATGTTCAGAAATGACAAATAATAATTTATATTCTCCCTCAGAACTAAGCTAAACTTAATTTGAATTCATGTATGATTTTTTTTGAATTCATGTATAATTTAAAGTGCTTATATATTTTTTCCAAACATTGACCTTGAATAATAGGAATTCATCATACACTCCCACTCATTGTATTTATATACATTTTACATAAAAGTCCAGAGCATGCAGTTGCTTAGTGTGTACATTATATACAGGCACCAGGCTGAAGGGGTGAGTGTGGAACACTGCTGTGCTTCCTAATATCAGCATGTCCGTCCTATATATCCCCAACACCCCACTCCCAAAAATGTCTTCCACCATGAGCAAAAAACTAAAGCACTTCAGGTTAGTGCCAATGTGCTCTTCCCACCTGAAGGGGGCGCCTTTTCCCATTGCCATCTAGGCTGGAAGGGCCATCCTAGGCTTGGAATATTTGACACTTTTTTCCCAAAACATTGCTGGAGCTGATTTAATTGGATGAGTCCTGAGTAGCCACGATTTTACCACGGTCTGAGGCAATAACGAAGGGAAGTTATCTACAATTGTTGGGTTCCCTGTAACTGAAGATTATGGCCACTTTTACAACTCTTTGAAATCTGAGGACGTGGTTCTTCTGAAACCCTTCTTGAAAAATAAATAAATTTAGAAAGAAATAAAAAAGAATAATGTTTCTAGCTCGGCGCCTGTGGCTCAACGGGCTAAGGTGCCAGCCACGTACACCTGAGCTGGCGGGTTCAAATCCAGCCTGGGCCCACCAAACAACAATGACAGCTGCAACCAAAAAAAAAATGGCCGGGCGTTGTGGCGGGCGCCTGTAGTCCCAGCTACTCGGGAGGCTGAGGCAAGAGAATCGTCTAAGCCCAGGAGTTGGAGGTTTCTCTGAGCTGTGTGATGCCACGACACTCTACCGAGGGTGAAAAAGTGAAACTCTGTCTCTACAAAAAAAAAAAAAAAAAAAAAGCACAGAACTCTGGAGTTGGGGAGATGAGTGAGAGATGAGAAAAGGGTTGACACAATTTCAACTACATCTTCCAGTGGAACTGACTCCACTCACCAAAAACTTTATGTAATTAGCTCTACCTGGGGAATGGTAATTTGACTTAGAGATTAGAGGGTCCTGGACTTTAGTCAGACAGCTCTGGTTTGATTTCTACTTCCATCTTTAGCCATGTTTATTTGGACAAGTGCTAGCCTCGCCAAGTTCCAATTTTCTCCTCTACAAGTATTTATGTGCCTCATACGTGTCAGGTATTATTTTAAATGAAATTATGCTAATAATAATACTAGTCTTCTAGGACTGTTACAAAAAATAATTGGGGTCATTTAAAGAAGTGGCTGCTATGTGCCTGGCAGAGAGTAAGGACAGTCTTACAGAGCTGTGTGATGCCACAGCACTCTATGGATGATCCCTTTAATCTGAGTTCTTGTGCAGTTTACTAAGCACTTTCACATCTAATGTCTCCTTAAAGCAACCCCATAGGCAGAGCTAGTTAGACATTCAGTGTCTCATATTATAGAGGAGGAAACTGAATGAAGCTTGGCATTATGCACTTGCTTAATTGTGCAGTACTCCCACTGAAAAGGATGGCTGACTAAAATGTGTGTAAGGTGTTCAGATACTTTGTACTTATTACTGATCTTTCATTTATAGCTAGAAAACTCACAAAGCTTAGAGAGATTTTGAATGTCTTTTCTGAAACTTACAGTGAAAATGATGCTTTAAGGAAAAAGTATGAGTTGGTCAAATGTCTCCACATCTTAATAAAAGGGTAAAAAGTGTTATTTGACATGTGTAAAGGATGTTGGGAAATTTAATCTTTAATAGATAAAAGTTATTGGAAGGGTCCTATTGCTCTTCATCTTCATTTAAGTATTGGAAAACCCAAAGAAGGAAGAGATTTACAATGGAAGAAAAGATTTTTACCTTGCCAAAGGTTCTTAAATTTGGGGAAAGTCTTTCAACAAAGGGTTTGAAATCTCTTTCATTAGACATAGACAGAGCTAGAAATTTTGGATAGTCATATAGTCTGTGTAGAATCTTGTTTAGAAGTAGAAAACTGCTGGGTGCAGTGGCTTACACCTGTAATCCTAGCACTCTGGGAGGCCAAGGTGGGAGGATCCCTTGAGCTCAAGAGCTCAAGATTAGCCTAAACAAGAATGAGACCCCACCTCTAGCAAAAATAGAAAAATTAACCAGGGCATGGTGGTGGGTACTTGTAGTCCCTGCTACTTGGGAGGCTGAGGCAGGAGGATTGCTTGAACCCAGAGGGTTGAGGTTACTGTGAGGTAGGCTGATGCCATGGCACTTTAGCCTCGGCAACACAGTGAGACTCTGCCTTGAAAAAAAAATAGGAGTGCAAAACTGAACTGGGAATCTTGAAATAACCTCTTTCAAATATGGCTCCATGACTCAGCAAACAATTAGCTGACTTAGCTGTAGGAGAGGAAAGTCCTAGCATTACATTTGCTCCAATCATTTTCAACCAAACAGTAGCTTTAAAAGCCACAAAAATGAAATAAATATATTTCAAACATTCTCACTGGATGCTGAGGCTATGTCCTATCCCCTACGAACAAAATCTTTTCTACTAATTAGACTATTCCAAGGCTTTTGTTGGCTCTCTGGGAGAAGCATCTATCAATATGCCCAGAAAGTAGGTCCCTCTAAAGAATTTTCAACTCTGCTAAGCTGGAAGACTTTGGGAATAAGACTTCTCCTAAATAAATAGGTTATTAAGAGCATGTATATCTTCTACATGCCTGAAAGTTTTGGTTCAAATTAAACTTTCCCAGAATGACATGAAAATCAGCACTCATTCATTATGGTGTACAACCTTGCTAAGATTTTGTTTTTAAATTCAGTAAAATACCATATGTGCCTGTTATCTTGTAGTGTATATATGAAAATACTCATCCATCTCTGAAACATGGCCTTTTGGGGGATAAGAAACAAAGATAATTTCTTTGAGTAAATCTAAGTAAGAAGAAGAGAAACTTGAGAGAATGGGATATAATTGCCTTCTAGTCTATGGATACTAGCACAGATACTGAGTTTATAGAAGGCAATACGTTATTAAAATAACCTGCTGTTGTCGGGAAATAATTTTCTTCTTTTTGACTAAATTTGTGTTTAAATACATCGTGACATTAAGCATTACCAGAACGCAAAACATCAATGTCATTTTAAAAAGAAGATGGAAGGACTGTTATAGAATAAACTACATTAAACAGACACTAGAAACTGAAGGCCATCTTTGAATGCTGGTTATTTTAGTCCTTTCATGGTGCTATAACAAAATACCTCAGAGTAGGATATGTTCTGTAAAACTGAGATTCAGGCAAAAGGCTGCACTCAAGGATCCGGAAAGACACGCTGCGGCAGGCCCTATGGCCACAGGTTCCTCACCCCTGGACCAGATAATTCATACATAGTAGAAATTTACATCTCACTGTTCTGGAGGCTGGAAAGTCCCAAATCAAGGCACCATCCAGTCCGGTAAGACTTGCTCTCTGCTTCCAATGTAGCATCTTCTTGCTGTATCCTCACGTGGCAGAAGGGCAAAAAAAGCCAAACTCCCTCCCTCAAGCCCTTTTATAAAGGCACAAATTCATTAGGGTGGTGTCCACGTGACCAATTATCTAAAAGCTCCTTCTCTTAATATTATTGCATTAAGAGGGATTTAAGTTTCAATATTAATTTTGGATGAATGCAAACAAATCATAGCCCTGGCTTTTTTTCTTCTTTTTTCACCCTCACATCAGACAAATGTAACAAGTGCTGATGATTTGAGGGAGGCACACCTCACATATGCATCTGAAAACCCAATCACCATGCTTATGAACTACAAAAGGGTTCCACAGCTCTGGTCTTCTTACTAGACACCTGTATCTTTTCTGTGCGTTTGAAAATTTTCAAAAGAAGAAGTTGAGGGGAAATACAAAAATATTATAGCTCTACCTTAAAAAAATTACCTGGGGGTGGGGGTGGCGGCACCTGTGGCTCAAAGGAGTAAGGCACCAGCCCTATATGTTGGAGGTGGTGGGTTCAAACCCAGCCCCAGCCAAAAACCCCAAAAAAAAAAAAAAAAAAAAAAAAAATAACCTGGGGTTACGGTTTGGTGGTAACCCAGAAAGAGGGAATCACCTTAAAACTTGTAAGAAGCACCTTGTAAAAAGCAAGAGTCTAGCCTTGTACATTTTTGGAAGATATTTGGCTTAGAGCTGTATGGCCAAGAGGATACTTCTAAGGTGATTGTAGAGATATTCAACAACGAGGTGTAGCACTTTTTCTAGGATGTGTTGGAGAACTTAATTGTCAGACCAATACTTTGTTAAGGGCTGAGTTTAAAATACAGAAACTTGCAGGGAAGAGCACACTCGTTCCCGGTTATGAAACATGTTCATCAGCCTGACACTTTAATTACAACGTCTTTGGAGTCCATGGCCCGTCGTCCTTATTAATCCCCAATCAGGGGTTTGAGTCATCCAAATAAATCTGCAGGGTTTACGCACAGAGTTTGTTATGGACCAGCTCTACTTCATGTTTCCATGAGTATGATATATGACACCCTCTGCCCTTTCCCTGCTGATGTGTCTCCAGTTTTTCCAAGCCAAAAGCAAAGCCCAAGATTAGAGCAACGTGTATTTAAGGGTGTGTTTTTGCAGATGCTGGTTGGGACAAGAATATAAATGTAGGAGTGGTTAGATTTTGAGAACAATGTGGAAACTTCCCTGGGGAAAGAAAACATTTCTGGTGGGAGACATTACCGTTAATGTCTATGTATAACCTTGGCCGTTTTACCTCTGAGTGGGTCTACGCAGGGTGTGTGAGTGTGCGTGGGGGCCGGGTATCGTCAAAAAATGACCTGGAAACCCGACTGCAGTTCTTTTGAGGCGACTTGAAGGTGTGTCAGAGGTGGGGGAAAGATGGGAGACTCGATCTCTTCTGGAGTTCAGGAAGAATGAAGAAAAAGGGAAACCATCCGAGACAGATTAATGAATCCATCTTCATATCTGTGAATTCAAAGCAGACACTAATCAGTTTCACCCCCAATCCCCCCGCCCCGCCTTCTGTTTGCAGAACCAGCATTAGGCAGGTTTCCCCAAGCTGCACCATCACACCCCGTGATTCTCTGTCCCAGGAAATTCTCCCGCCTCACCCCGGAATCCGTGTTGGACTCTTCTCTGGCTGGGCTGTTCACTGCCAGCCACCCCGAGGCGCCCCGCGCAGCAGGCAGCACCCTCTCGTTCTCACAGCCATTCGTGGCTGCAGCGTGGGGCGGGAGTCCGGGAGCCAGCCAACTCGGGGAAACTTCGTCGCCAGGGATGGCTGGGGTTTTCGGGCTTCCCCAGCCTGCTCTTGTCAGGCCACAAGGCCCGCGTTTAAGTGGTGCGGCAACTATCGCCGCGCCCCGGCTGGCCGGGCAGATCTGAGCTGCAGAGACCCGCGCTAGGAGCAGCAGAGCTTTCCACCCGATGCCCCCGGGAAGCGGGCGCGGCGAGTGCAGGGAGGCTTTGCGCCACGATGCTTTGTTTTCCTGCCATAGGAACGCCAGGCGGCCTCTTTCCACCAGTCTCAACCCGCCCGAAGCAATAGCTATGGAAGTTGCGGTGGCGCGGAGGGAGAGGGAACCGCTCGGCGCGGCGTCTCTTTTGGATGTGTTTTCTCTACACAGATCACTTTCCTTCTGTGGGTAAGTGGAATCCAGTCTGTAAACAACCAAAGCGTAGAAGTGAAGGCGATGGAAGGGGACTGCAGTAACCCAACGCGTTAATGTGTTAAGTTTTCTTAGAGCAGGGCTAACCGCCCCCCTCCACGCCTGTGCAGCCTCGGCCAAATACGCAGCTGAGGAGGAGGTGGATTTGATTTCAGGTACTTTGGCGAGAGGGTGCTGGATTTATTTACTTCTTTATTTCTGGTGTGGTTTTGTTTTGTTCTGCCGCAAAGTTGGCTTTGTCCACATTCTGAGAAAGGAGAATAGAAGTGGGAGTGAGAGGTTGATGCTAGGAAAAGGGAAGGAGAGGCAGGAGGTGATTTAGCAGAGACGTGATCCCAAAGGTCAGTGACCAGCACAAGTTTTTAACCCAGACCGGGAGAACTAGATTCAGGTCCTGCTCTTCCTACCCACAACTGCATACAACCCAAACCTCTCCAGCGCCCCCTCCCCCAGTAACTTTCCTGCTGATGCCATTCCATTCTGGAGAAGGTCTTTGATTACCTAGGGACAAAATACCTTCTACTGAGGATCATAGGAACAATGATCAATAAATGTTTGTTGATTGGCTAAATGATAATACATTCTAAGGCTGCATATTTTGGGGGGTGGAGCACAAGAATTTGCCTTGGACATCGCATTAATTCCCTGATGTCGATCCTAAAAAACAAAGATAGCCCAATTCAAAGGAAGAGGGGCTGAGGTCTTAGATAACATAATATTTAGATCTTCATTTCCCCCAAAGAACCTATCTGACAGGTTCAGGATTAGATTCATGGGTCCAGGGACCAGATGAGCTCACAAGGTTCTGGCATAGAGAACATGGGCCTTTGGGTCCTGCAAACTTGGGTTTGAATCTGTGTACTGTGACCTTGGGAGTGTTGCTTTGAGCCTTGATCTCTCTGAACCCTGATCTTCTCATCTGTAAAGGAGGCCAGTTAGAGGGTCCTCAAAGTGATGCAGGGAAGATGAAAGGAGAGAAATATGAGAAATGAAGGGGGCATTCAATAAATGTCAGTCTTGCCTCTCCATCCTCAGAGGATTCAGGAGAAAGGGTATCTTTCTCTGCTGACACCCCTGACTGACTCTGATGCAGGTAAAAACATTACCTTGCAGTGACTGAGCTGGAGCTCAACTGCTTGTGAACAGCTAAGGAGGAGAGGATACAGCAAGGCTTGTAAGCCTTTCCTAGGGGCTTAGAAGCAGCTCCTTTGACTTCAGTACAGAATTTATTAATACATACACACTGCTGTCCCTGAAGACATGGCTGGGAGGAGAAGAGATTCCTTGTTTGTGTCATTTCCATATGCCATGATCCTCTCAGCTTTCTGCTAGTAGAGCGAAAGAAAGTGTGGAAACAGCCTGCAGGAGGTGATTCTGAAGCACCTGGGGAACCTGCGCTCAGATTGGCACAGGTTTTGCCTGATGGGGATCTGCAGAGAACTCGGGGCTCCAGTCCAGCTGCCTGCAGGGCCAGTGACAAAGTACTTACCAACCTTTCCCATAGATCACAGGGGACCTCTGTGGACCTTGCCCAGGGACTCAGAAACCTGGATGTCACAGAGAGGGAGGGATGGTGAGAAAGATGCTGACACAGGGCTCCCCAGAAGCCGCAAGGAGCCCTAGAGTGACATGTAATTCAGAAAACAACTGCTAGTGTAGAGTTCCCACAGCTGGCAGGCTTGGGAAGTAGCTGCGGAGTCATTCGCTATTTCATAAGCAAAGGTGAGTGTGATCTAATTTGGCCTATGGCACTAGACAGTAAGCCCCATGAGGGCGAGGGCCATGTCTATCTTGTTCCGTGCCCCATGACCAGCACAAGCACAGTGATGGCACATAGAAGGTGTCGGATATATATGTTGAATGAACAATAAATTTCAGTGACCTTATCACTACACCAGAGTAGTGGTCCCGTTGCTAGGTATCCGAAGGAATTTGTCAGCATCGTTCATGTTGATGCTTGGAGTGACCCATTCAAGAGCACCTCAGCACCACCAGGCATTTTTGGAGACCGAGGCCCCCTCCACAAAACCCTGTGTGGTTTCAGGAAGGGGCGCTGAGAGGGGTGGGTGAGGAGGGGAACGCTCCAGGGTTAGCCTCTTTCTGGGAATATGACTGGGGTCCCTTCCCAGCCGCCCCTACTGGGTGTCTGGGTTCCCGGGCTGCGGATTCCCGGAGCTGCCGGGTGGGTCTTGGCAACTCCGTTTTCCTCTGGAGCCGCCGCGCCTCTCTCCCGCCTCGCTTTTCAGGCTCCATCTGCCGCCCCAGCCGGGGTGCAGGTAGCTGGGGAAGGGACCAAGTTGCGCCTAGGGAGCGAGCATCCTCGTGGGGAAAGCAGTGCCGACGCGGAGCGGTCCCGGAACAAAAGGCTCATGGCTGGCACCAGCCTCCTCGGAGAGCGCGGGGACGTGGGTCCGGTGCTCAAGCGAGAGAACCAAGCGCGGGAAGAGACGGGAGGGAAAAAATGAAGTGAGAAAAGAAGGAGAGAGCGAGCGAGAAGAAGCGACTCCCCGAGGCTGAGGTCTGCGGTGAGGCCGCAGCGGCCCTTCCTCCGCCTTCTGCAGCGCCTTCCAGGCAGCGAAGCGTGTCTCCGGCTGCAGCTCTACAGAGCGCGCCGCGGCCGCCTCCACGCCCGCCGGCCGGCGGACCCAGTAAGTAGCTTCGTGCCCGCCGCTCGCTTCGCCGCCCGCCACGGCTCTCCAGATGCCCCACCGTCGTCCCCCGCCGCCTCCTGCTGCCTGGGGCCGGGCGCCCGGGGCTCAGCGCGGCTCCCCGAACAGCGCGCCCCTGCCCAGTGCGCGCCCTGAGCCCACAGCCGCGGCGCGGAGTCTGCGGCGCGCGGTGGGGAGGGTCGCCCTCGCCGCGCGCTTCCCGGGCGCCGCGCCATCCCTGCGTCCAATGGCTTTCCGGGAGCGCGGAGTAGGGGGCGTCGCCGCGGGCGAGGAGCGGCTGCCAGGGTGGGGCGTGTGCGCTCTGCGCGGTCGAGTGAGGCTGACGTGCCCGGCCGGGCGCGCTCCCGGGAGAGTGTGTGCGAGTGTGTGTACGGGAGTGTGTGCGCACACGCCTTCGGGGGCCGGAGTGACACTGCAGTGGGCTTCTCCTAGCCCCGGCCTTCCGGCTGCTTAGCGCCCAACCGGCCCGCTTCGCTTTCGGGAAGCAGCTTGGCTCTCATCTTCCCCAGCCTTCCGCTCCATCCTTTCGTCCGCCCCTTGCCCATCTTACTTTTCCTTTTACCCACGGGGCCGCGGCCAGCCACCCCCCCACCCCAACCGGTGCAAACACCCAGGCTGTCCCCAGTACTCTCTCGAGCTGGTATTTCCCCACCTGTCTTTCTCTGGGATTCCTCCCCGAGCCAGTCCAAGGCTCCCCCATCCCTGGGAATTGTTTTATACGACCGCTGTACCGAGCAGTGTAAAGCTTGAGGACTTTATTATTATTTTGATTCTTTTCATTTCTTCCCCTTCTGGGCAACGGAGCAATGAAATTTCCAATCGAGACGCCAAGAAAACAGGTGAACTGGGATCCTAAAGGTTGGTATTTCCTACTTTCGGCCGCCCTCGCCCTGCCTGCACCTCCTGCGTGTGCGCGCTTCCCTGAGTGGAAGCACTCTCGCTCCTGGCACCATGTGTCCTGAGGCTGGGAAATGCGCCTGGGAACCCAGCGCGGGTGGGAGGAGGGCGGAGGCAGCGTGGGTTCCGAACCCAGGTAGTGCCCATCATTATCACAGAAGCCTTTCCCTCCTGGATTGTCTCAAAAATCTATTTAAATAGACCAAACCGGCTGTTGGGTTTGAAATTGCACCACAACGGCATTTGCTTTTGACTTTGAGTGTGTGAGTGTGAGTGTGTATGTGTATATGAGTGTGTGCGTGTCCTTTGTTTCTGGTGATCTTTGTCTGTCTGACAGATGGGTGGGGTGCCTTCCCCTGGACCTGGGGCTGCGCCGAGTGCCTGGGGTGTCCTCAGTGGTAAAGGTTTCCTGGCAGCAAGTGGGGTTGGATCTGCGGCAGCCGTCCCCGAGGGCGGACCTTCTCGCCAGGGGTACAGAATAATGGAGCCCACAGGGGCCTCCTGAGTCTGCGCTCAGTCTTATTTCCAAACCTGGCAGCTAGTTAGGCTTAGGACGAGGAGAAAGGGGAGGACGAGTGGTTTCCAAGAAGGGTGGGGTCGGCGAGGGGCACGCAGTGTGGCCGCCAGGGAAGTGGTACGGTTTACACGCCTTTATGAATGTTGGATCGTGTTCCCTTGGTGCAAAAGGGAGTGATTAGGACAGATTTGTGTGTGTTTAGCGTTGGCCACCGTGTGTGTAACTAGCATACAGATGTTAAGGCTTCTCCTGAGTGAAGCAATGAAAGCAGAATAAGTTGAAATCGCTTGTCCAGTTATTACTAGGATGCTCTTGGGCATATCTCATAGCTAGTCGGGCTAAGCAATGCCTCTGTGTGTACTGGGGTTGACACTGGTTTATTTGAAACACTGGTTTCATGAGCACATTTCTTCTTTTTATCCAAAGTGGAATGAGAAAACTTGCTTATTTGTTGAGTTGATATCTTATGAATTGTCTGGCTGTTGAATGGGTGAAGAGGTATTTTGCCTTTATTAACACCAAAGCTGTTACAGCCTAAGTACAGCCCAAATCTTCTATTTTGTCTTCTATTTTGAATCTCTGGAAATATGTAAGTTTACCTGGGCTTTTGTGGGGGAGAGATTCCTGCAAAATATATTTATCAAATACTTACTATATACCAAGCACTGGCTTAGGCACTGGAGATACAGCCAGAACAGGACAGACAAAAGCTCTGCCTTCTCAGAGTGAGACAGAGCTAAGTCGTTCATTGCATGGAAGAGTGCATAATTAAAAGTTTATACACATTCTCATCTGAGTTTCAAAAACATGTCTGATAGAAGAGATTGACAGGGATGGAGGAAGAAGGTAGTTCGGGAAGGTTTCCCTGAGGAGGTGACAGTTGGTACTCAGGATTGTACAGGTTTTAATTGTTTAAAGACAAGGGGAACTGTGGCAGAAGTGGGAACAGCAAGTGCAAAGGGCCTGAGGCAGAGGAGCATGTGTATATGAGGAACAGGAAGGCGTTTCTCAGGGCTAGAGCAGAGCAAGGGAGCTCGTGTTTTGAGATGTGACTGGGGGATGCACAGGGCGAGACCCCGGAGCCCTGTGCAGATAGAGGTAGCATAATGTTGTAGGGTGGGAGGAATGCAGTCTTCCTCTTAAACCACTAAAGAGTTTTAAGCTGAGGAGTAACATGATCTGAACTAAGTTTCTTTTATTTTTTTACTTTTTTTTTTTTTTTTTTGAGATAGAGTCTTACTCTGTTTCCTTGGGTAGAGTGTCATGGCATCATAGCTAATAGCAACCTCAGACTCTCAGGCTTGAGCAATCATCTTGCCTCAGCCTCTCATGTAGCAGGACTATAGGAATGTGCCACCATGTCCGGCTGTTTTTTTTCTATTTTTAGTAGAGACAGGGTCTTGCTCTTTCCAGACTGGTTTCTTACTCTCGAGCTCAAGCAATCCACCTGCCTAGGCCTCCCAGAGTGCTAGGATTATAGTGACCACGCCGGCCTTCACTAAGTTTCGAAACAAGGGCTATGTGGTTCTTGAGGGACCCGATACAGTGGTGGCCTGGGCCAGGCGGTCTGATATGGGCGTGGAGTGATGAATGGAGCAGGGAGCTATGGAGGACATGGACGCAACAGGCTTTGTGTACAGGAACTGTGGAGGGGGAAGAATTAGAATGACTGGGATGGCAGCCAGGGCAGGACAAGTCTGGAGGAAAACCTTCTGAGTTGAGTTCAGTCCAAGGGGGGTGTCAAGTGGGCAGCTGTCTAAATGGTGGGGTCTGGCTCTCTGCTGGCACAGGGGCAGTGCTACAAGACTGATTTTGTGAAACTGGCCTTGGCTCTTCATGTATATAGAATGATCATGATTCTATATGTTCATGTCACAGTGATAAACACAGGTGAATTTTACACATTTTACAGCCTGACACAGTGAGGAGAAGTGTGCGTATAGTATCTGCAGTTACCACCAATGGTGCTAAAAATGAAACGATCTCAATAAAAATAACAGCACTTAATGAGCAATCATTGCATGCCAGGTGTTTTATGTACATTATTTCACGCGATTACTTTTGCAATACTAACCTGACGGTGTAAGTGTTATTGTCCCATTTGGCACTTGATTGCGATCAGGACACCACTAAGCTGCCTCCCAGTTAGGTGCTCTGACTTTGTGCACGTTTGTTCTTGAAGGTGGGGGTGACAATAGTCTTTTCTAGCCAGGGGGTGGAGGCAAAAGAAGGGTGTGGCGGGAGGGTGGCTTATCTCACGTTTGTATAGAATTATGCGCCAGGCACAGGCGAATGCCTTACCTATATTAATATTCACAAAATATTTTATAATAATATTCACAAATATCTCAGGAGGGAGGCATTATCCTAATTTTACAGATGAGGGAACCGCAGAACAAAGAGATTGAGTAACTTGCCTAAAGTCGCACAGCTAGTAGGTGGTGAGGCAGGACTAGAATCTGGGCTCTTAAACACCCTACTGGTCTGTGTCTCTTAAGTTATTGGGACCTCTGGCTCTTACCTGGTGAGGCTCCCAAAGCCCAGGATTGGAGAAGCTTGTTGGGAAGAGAAAGGATGACGAGGAAGAAGAATTGGAAGAGACAAAACGGAAAAGAGGAGGAGAGAGAGGAGAAATTACAAGTGAGTGAGTCAGCCTTCCCTTACTCATCCTTTTCTCTAGTAATTTATCCAGCCAAGTCCAGTGGTCACTGACTTGTCCACCAGAAAGCATTTAGGTCTATTCTTGGGAGGTTCAGGTTTACCTAGACCAAGTGTGGTTAGCAGGGCAAAGATGAAGGGGAGTGTAGGATTAGAAGGGGGAGAGCAGAGGGACAATTCACATTATGTAGAGTGTAGGATGTGGCTGTTGACAGACTTGAACCTTCGGGTGGAGGTGCTCACGAGGTGTGGAAGGAAGGTGTAATTATAATGTTTTGCTTACAGCCTCATTTACCTGACAGTTTAATAGCATAAAATGAGGGTGGTTTGAGGATAGATTGGTTTTGATTGCACTTGGGTGAATTAAGCAAAGCACCGTCAAGAGATGTAGGTGAAAAAATAAGACCTAAATGTAAAATGATTAGTCTCTGGTGAGCTTTGGCCTTCCCCGTGCTCACGGAACAGAACCCTCAACAAAGAGCGGTAGTGTCTGTGTGAGGAGGTCTTAGTTTTCAAAGCAGAATTCATGTGCTTTTTAAACCACCAGGATCACTTGTTGATGTTTTTCTGCTTTAAATTGGTATTTGCTTGCTGCTTATGTACATTAAGAGCTTTTAAAAACCAACAAGGTCAGCAAACAGTCTCCTGACTAGAGGCAAACAGATCAATGTGGTGTAAAAAACTCTGGCTTTGGGGACAAAAAGAGTTAGATTTTACAACCAGCAGTAGCGATAATTAGCTGTGTGACTTTAGGCTGCTCATTTAGCCTCTCTGGGCTTCACTGTTCTCCCATGTGGAAAGGGGCCATTGACGTTTTCTTCGTCTACCTCTTTGACTTTGTCCCTTGCACTTTCCACCCTTACTCTGACCTTCAGGCCAGTGGGCTTCCCTTTGTTTGTCAAATAGATCACATTTTTTTCTTTTATTGGGGCTTTTGCATCTGCAGTTTCCACAGTTTGTAATATGTGTTCACACAACTGGCTTCTTTCCATCATGTCCTCTTATTAACAAAAGCTTCCCTGTCCCATCTGAAGACTCTTTCCCGTTCCCTTGCCCTGTCACTTTCTATTAGGCCACCTACTCAATTATCTTCCTGGTATTTGTCAGGATCTGAAACCATTTTACTTACTCAGGGTCACATATGAAGCCATCCTCCTTCACTAGTACATGAGCTTTTTGACGTTCCCTGTTTGTTCATTGTCACACTCCTTGTGCCCTGCAAAGTGCCTGGCACACCGTAGAAACTCAGTAACACTTTGCTGAATGAATGGGGTGGCTGGAAGGATGGATTGGAGAGGATTGAAGCCTTTATACATCACAGAAATTCCAGGACTCCTTTAAGCTACAAGTGGCAAAGTACAAATACGGAGAAAGGAAGGTTACCCTTGGATAGTGGGAGATTGGAAAGGACACTAATATTCCCACTGCCTCGTAGGCTCCCAGCCAGTGTGTCCGAGGAGTGGCATGGGGGCTACATGCTGATTTTGGGAGGACTTTTTTGCTTATCTGTGGTGTCAGATATCACAGAACAGGGGTCCTTTTCTTTTGCTCATCAGTTTTTGTTAGTGTTTGTGTACTTAACGTGTGGCCTGAGACAACTCTTATTCTTCCAATGCGCAGAAGAGAGAAAAAAAAGATAGGACACCTCTGTTTGAAACCTCCAGTGGACTGTTTTTCTTCCTTTCTCCTCATTCACCAAAAATGAGTAGGCGGACTGGGCCTGGGGTGGGTGGACACACGTAGCCTGACAAAGATATGGTCGTATTAGCTATTGCAGTGTGGCTATATCTAGGTATTTAACCCATTTAAAAAAGAAGCAAAGCTATAACCTGGAGCTAGAATTTTTTTTTTAAGCTACGCTTCTAGTGCACACTTTAATGCAAACTTCCAGAGAGGCCTGTGCCTTGTGTGGATAGCACCTTTTATTTTACAGAATGCTCTTTACAAATGATCTCATTTGTTCTTTCAACAGCTCTATTTTTGTAGATATTAGAATCCTAGATTTACTGATGTGTAAACTAAGATGTTGAAAGGATAAATGATTTATCTGAGAGCCCGGAGTTGCACACTAGCAGAGTTGGGGCCAATCAAGTCCTTTTGATGTCTACAGCCAGGAAGATTTCCTTCAATCTTTCCTTTCATCTGGGGTCTTTGTCCATTCCACACTCTCCTATTTTTTCAAACTCAGAAGTGTATTCAAAGATTTCTCTGAGAAATTGAGAGGAAGCAGTCTGTCTGTCGATCAGAGAGTTTTTAGTTAGTGGTTGTTTTCAGTAGGTTGTATTTACTGACATAGGCTGACACTAATGTCATCCTGTAAACTCAGGTGAAGGCCCTAGGACCCCTCTTCTGCTGTTTTGGCTCAACGGAGATTTAGGTCTCTTGTGACTGGGAGCCATATATATTCATCTTGCTAGGTTACTTAAGTGCTTTATTAATATGTTTCCAAATACACATTTGCATAACTTAGATTCTCTGGAAAGAAAATAATTGGGTTTTCAGGAGATCAGCATTCCAAATGAAATTAATAATGTGCCAGAATTACCACAATTATCCTAGAAAGTACAGAGAAATGATGTTCCAAAGATTGTCCGGGCCAAGATTTGGTTCTGCGTTCTTTCCAGCAGTGTCTAAGGAGCTTCATTGTGCTTTTGCCAACCCCAGTCCTCCCTGGGCAAAATCAAGACGAGACAGGTTCACTGTGCTATTCCATCCCCTTTTCAAAACATCTGTGCATTGGCTCCATATGAACCTCACTTTAAATCAGATGCATTTAAAAAATACCATATAGTCTTGCCCCCAACTGGGAAATTGCAACCACAACTGAGATATGGGGTGAAGTGTATTTGATATAGGCACAGTGAGCTGGTGGATTCCTTTCTACTTTTAGAACACAGGGAATTAGAGAGTGAGTTTAATAATCAAACAGAAAGAAGACATTTTACTGGTAGCCAATTAGGAGGTTTCAGTTTGGACAGCTCCCGTGGCTGAAGGAGAGAGGTGAACAAAAGTGACAATCCGTTCCTGTACTCAGATTCTGTTATAAAGGGCACTTACTGGGTGACCCAGATAAGGTTAGAATCGGTTATGGGCTCAGCTCTGCACAGCTTGGTTATGGAACCTACCTAAATGTAGCACTGGGTCTGCAGTCATTGTGCTGGTCACACCCACTTGGCTGATTCTCTGTATGAATTGCGGAGGATAAACGGACCATTCACTTCTGGGTTCTGGCCCTAGCAGTACTCTCTGGAGAGAATTTACACTTTATCTGTGTCAGACCTCATATTTACTTTCTAGAACATTTATTTGTGGTTTATGGACACAGTTGGAGCTAATTTTTCTCCCTCACAAG
>CAUYRH010180727.1:0-24628 GCA_963574655.1 Perodicticus potto
AGAAAGGAAAGAAAGAAAGAAAGAAAGAAAATGCCATGAAGCCTATGTTAAACAGTTTGATGAAAACATTTCAGATTGTATATGAAACCAGCACATTGTACCCCTTGATTGCACTAATGTACGCAGCTGTGATTTAATAAAGAAAAAAAAAAAAGAAAGAAAAGAAAACTTTCCCTTTGGCTCTTAGAGATTTTCTGCAACAGTCATTGGATTGGAGTCGAGCAAAATCTTTATCCTTGTCTGCAGTGTGGGGATTAAGAAAATTTAGGAATTTTCTATATTTCTGTATCTGTGTACTGTAGGCTATGAGAATTCACAAGTGATTGGAAAAATTAGTGTGTAAATACTGGGCACATCTACAATGAGAACTTTTGCAGAATTTACTGTTGACACCAGAAAACACTTTGACAGACCAATATAGGAAGAAAATTAAATGCCTACAGAGGATCGCGAGGTGATACGCACAAACACATCCCTCACGTCCTCTCTTGATAGTAGTTTTTAACATGTTCAGTAGATCCTCCATCATTGACCACCTCCCTACATGGACCACTCACTTAAGTGGACCCGTGTCCACAGCCCACCTACTTATCAGCACAGCAGACCCAGGTCCTTATGTTGAACATCTCCATATGTTGGCCAGTTTGTTACACTCCCTCGGGTGGTCAACTTGCAGAGGTTCTACTGCATATATTTTTAATTTTTATGAGATGTGAATTCTGGCAAAAGGAAGGCATCTGCATTGTACGTTGTACTATGGAAAACTTACTAGTGTATAAAAGCTTTGTCTTCAAATGGAGATTATGTATTTCTTGTCCTCATTTCGCAGACAGTGATCACAACATCAGCTATGTTGTCATATAATCGATGACGTCAAGATGACTCAAGTTATTCTGGATTTTCTATGTTTTGCAGAAACCTCAGGGAACCTGTAGTGGCAGTAACAATATTCCTTTGAGCAAAGCTATGTGATTAAACAAACAGTAACAGCCTCAAGTACCACCACAAAATGGTTCATTTGAAAGCAAACGCTTGATCTACAACAGGAGTTTAAAAATCCTTAATGGTAATTTCGTAATTAATCAACATTATATATTCAGGTATTTTGATTTATTAAATAAGGCCAACAATGTTAAAAGCATTTGCTTATTTCAGACTTATTTTGGGTGCAACTTGTAGCTTAGTGCTGATTCTTTTACCAGCTTGGAATACAGAGGGGAAAAATAGTAGATTATTTTATTTGTTCTAATTTCTCATATAAACCATCAGACATTTGGGAAAATTGATGTGTAAACGCAATTAACAGAGAATTTCTGAAGTCTCCCTGCTAGAACACATGGTACAGATTGCTCTAAATGCCTCTGTTAACTTAACAGTGAGGGAGAAGTTCTGATCTAGGAAAAGGTGAATGTGTCATAAGAATTTTAGTTTCTGAATAAATTTTTTCTTTACTTTTTTTTAAAATCCATACCTCAAATTTTTACTTTCCTATTTTTCTTTACTTTTTTTCCTCTAAATAAATTTTAGTCACCAACTGGCAAAATGTCATTTGCTTAGAATGAGCCTTTGTATTTTCCTCCAACAAACTAAGAACATAAATATAGAGAATGGGAAACTCCCCATTCATTACTGAGAAACTTTTCTAATAATCAGACTGTTCTGCACAGAAAAGAATGATTATCTAAGTATTGTCTACTGAATTATGAACATGTTACTATTTCTGCTTTCCCAGTTATAGAAATGAGAGGGGAGGGGAAGTGCAAGGGGAGGGGAGGAGGTGGAGAAGAGAAGAAGAAAAGGAAAGAGGGAAAGGAAGGACAGGCCAGGGGAGATGACTGCGGAAAGAAAGAGAGAGAAGTGGAGGGAAGGAGAGAGGAAGGAGACGGGAGGAAATAAAGGAGGGGAAGGGAAAGCAAAAAAGGGATGAGGAGGGAAGGAGAGGGGAAGAAAGAGAAGGAAAGAGGGGGGAGAAAAACAAAGGACAGACACTTTTGTGTGTGTTCTTTATCTTTTATAATTACTATGTATATTTTCCCCTACCCATTTAGAGACGATTCTATATTCTGTGGCTTCAGAACAGAAATTGCTTAAGAGGACCTCCTGGCCCGGAGTGTTACGTGACGTTGGTTATCCCCAAGTGAAAGAAAAGATGTCTGGGTGTGGAGAGTCCCTCTGGTAGGCTGGGGAAAGGAGAGAGGCAGAGGGCAGAGAGAAGGAAGCTAACTGACCTGTTCTGCATAAAACATCCGGGAACTTCCACCATCCTCCTGGAAGGAGGGAGAGTCCCAATGATGACTCAGATGAAAGTTTTCTTCAGAGAAGTGAGAAGTGAGTTTCAAGAAAGTTTTTTTTTTTTTTTAAAGGGTAATGTGAAATTTTTAAAATATTTGAGTGTGATTTTTCTTTTTTGTTTGTTTGTTTGTTTGATTTTCTATAGAAACAAGTTCTCACTATGTTGCCCAGGCTGATCTCAAACTCCTGGCCTCAAGTGATTCCCCTTCCTCAGCTTCCTGATTACAGGCATGAGCCACTAAAATTTTCTACCTACTCAAATTGAAATTACAGCTTTTCATCAGTTCTTCCTCAAATTATTCTTAAAGCTGAGGTTTGCCTTTCCTTACTAGACCAGACACTACTCTTACTAGAGAGATTTAAACTGCCCACCAAGCATTGGCACTGTCCTTAACCTCATCACTCATTTTCACTTACTGAACAACCAAGATTGGCGTGCAATGATTGGGTGGGCAGTGCAGCCTGAGATTCTTACAGAGTTTGCTGCGTTGAATTTAATTTGGTAAATCACTCAGCAGGCATCCACTGAAGTCTGTTAAATTCTAGGCACTCCATAAGCCCTGAAGAGTCGTTGTTTAAAAATTACCTCTTGGAAGAACAGAACTCTATATCCCCAATAGTTTAGATGGAAAAAGTAAACCTTCAAAAAATTAACCAATTCAATAGGTATTCATTAATATTTAGTTTCACACATAGCCAATTCTCTGAGGAGGTTAACATCACAGTTCTGCCTCTCAGAGACATACCATGTTGAAGCTGGAATGACATGTAGAAATTAATACACATCTTTGAATTGTTATAACAACTCATCCTGGCAACACTTTTTTTTCTTCTTGTTTCTGAAAAAGAAAGAATGGAAGCTCACTCTGTCCTTTCTTCAGCTCCCACAGCTGGCCCTGCAATGGCTCTTGCTTTCACTCCTGCCCTTACGACTTGTACCTCACAATCTCTTTATATATTTTTTTTTATTATTTTGATTTTTAGTAAATCATAATTGTGTACATTAGTGCAATCATGGGGCACAATGTGCTGACTTCACATACGATCTGAAATATTTTCATCGAACTGTTTAACATAGCCTTCATGGCACTTTCATAATCACTATATGTAGACATTGGTATTTTACATTTAGTAAGTTTCACCTGTACCCCTCTAAGAAACACCGTAGGTGTGATCCCACCAATCGCCCTCCCTCCACTCATCCTCCCTCCTCCCCTCCCCTCCCTTGCCCTTTTCCCCATATTCTTGTGCTATAATTGGGTTTTAGCCTTCATATGAAAAAGCTTCAGGGGCTTATGTTATTATAAAAATTTTCCTCGCCATGATAGCCCTGGCATTTTCCTTTGTGCCTAGTGCAAAGAATACACTTAAGATTTTTCTTAAATGAATGATGGTAACAAATTTAAAGAGAGACAGAGAAACAGATTTACAGAACATAAGAAATAGAAGTGTAGCTTACACCTCCAAATTATTCTAAAATAGCAAATCTTAAACAATAGTTTTTAAGATAATATATTGATGGGATCGTTTCTAATAGTATTATTAAAAGGTTTTGGAAGAAACAGTGTGAAAACAATGCCTTGAGGTGTTCATTTCTATCCACATTTCTGTATCTTTAGTCACAAAAAGACACTGACTCTCCTATCAAAAATGGTTAGAACCTGGGCAAAGTTTTTAGAACACAAATGCATAAGCAAAATGGGGGGAGGAAGTACAAGTTTTGAAATTTCCTGGATGGCTTCAAATATTTTTCTCTTTCAAGTTAATAACATGAGGATAGTCAACTTATTTTATACGATTGTTATAAAGATAGGATTGATAAAGTGAAATATATTTTCTTTTCACTGGTTCATTCCTTGTATTAAAGTATTTAATATTTTCTTTTCACTGGTCCATTACTTGTATTAAAGTAATTTCATGAGCTTTATTCTCTTCTCTTGGAGATGGGAGGACAGTACATTTTCTCTGGTTAATTAAAAGAAAAAAAAGAACTCATCACTTATTGATTTATATGTCATGGTGGTACAGCTTTCTTCATGCATGGTTTTGTTATCTCAATAATTTTGTGAGGAAGGTACTTTTATGTCCATTTGATCATTAAGAGAGAGAATAAGAGTTAAGTGAATCATCTAATGTTATATAATAAATACTTAATAGAAATGATTAAATAAAATAATGCTTTACCAGGAATGTTGTAGGTTCTCAGCAAATCATAAGTGTGATTCAATTATTGATTCAATAATTCAATTATTGAGGCCAAGTCTCAATTCTGAAAGTCTTTAATCTTAGGAATGTTGTGGGTTCTCAGCAAATCATAAGTGTGATTCAATTATTGATTCAATAATTCAATTATTGAGGTCAAGTCTCAATTCTGAAAGTCTTTAATCTTAGTTTTTATACCTAAAAGGATATTTATCACAATTCCCAAGCTCAGGAATAAACCTAAAAAGGTAATCAAGGTAGAAATATACAAAGTTCGTAGATATAGGCCAGGCTTGGTGGCTCACACCTTTAATGCTAGCACTCTGGGTGGGTAAGCCAGGAGAATTGCTTGAGGTCAAGAGTTTGAGACCAGCCCAAACATGAGCAAGATCCTAGTTTCTATTTAAAAAAAAAAAAATGCTCTCAAGCTTGAAGGAGGAATAATTTACATTAATGAAGACTAGTTTCCATTGAATTTACAGAACCTAAGTCTTTCTTCCTTAATTTTCTAGAGTTATTACCTAGGAGTTTATTAAAACCCACATTTGCATATTAGGCAAGAATGTGTACTCTTGGAACTGGGAGCCTATTTTCAACCTTTGACTTAAAAGTTTATCCATTAAATGTCATGAACTCTGTCATCAGACTTTAAACTCTCAAAGAATTGGACCACAGATACTTCCTAAAATATCCAGCACCCAAAGCAAAATGTGGAATTTAGCTCTTAGACAAACTCAACAGCTCAGGTACCTGAGATGTAAATATTTAAAGAGCATGGCAGCATTTACTTGAGTCTAAAGAGCAGAGTGGCATAGGGGAAAGAGCCCACAGTGAAGGCTCTGGTGTTTGAAATGATAAACCAGGGCACATTTTGCTTAGATTTTTGTTAGTGACTGGAGATTTACAGTTTAGATAGGGTGTGGGAGGAACCATAGTTTACAAATTCCCCACAGGGTGGAGTCTGAGCAGTTCTTTGAATTTCTCACCCCAACATCTGACATAAATTTGCAAGGAACTCTTGAGAAGTCCCTTTACAGGTTCTGGGAGCTGCATACCCCGTCAGAATCCTAGCAGGTAAGCACGAGGTCCTGGTATATGCTTTGTACACAAGTAGACCCTCAGTGGTTTTTCCAAATGAAGTTTCTCTCAACTAGAATCTTTGTGATAGTGCTTTAGAGGTTTTTTTCTCCTGGATTTGTTTATCTTTTTTTCTACCTTCTCTTCATAAATGAAAATAGCATGACCTCCCTAAGGGCCCTCTTGTTTAAAAACAGGCTAAATGAAGGGATTTTTACCAATGTAGCAAAAAAAGAATTGTGCATACTACACTATGGTACATCTACTGAACGTGGTGACATTTGAGCTAATTAGATAGCTACTTGGATTTAAATGATAAGATTGGACCAAAATCCAGATAAAGGAAAGATATCTTTAAATCAGTGTTAAGTCTGCTGTTTTCTGGTAACTCTACTTGTCTTTTGCTGCTTTTACTCATATTAAATATTCAGTTAGAGAAGTGAAATAGAACTCTGTTTCTTGAGCAGAGTTTCTTCCCCTTTCATTTTCAGAACATTTGCCTAGAACGGAAGAGTCGATGCACTTTTACACTTTTACACTTTTTTTTTTTTGACAGAATCCCCTCCCTCTGTTGCCCAGGCTAGAGTGCCTGGCGTCAACCTAGCTCACAGCAACTTAAAATTCCTGGGTTTAGGTGACCTTACTGCCTCACACTTTTTCTTTATAGTAAAAGGTTTTCTTCTTTCCTGCTTTTATTTTGAGG
The DNA here is from genome assembly GCA_963574655.1 of Perodicticus potto. Classification (NCBI taxonomy): domain Eukaryota; kingdom Metazoa; phylum Chordata; class Mammalia; order Primates; family Lorisidae; genus Perodicticus; species Perodicticus potto. The sequence continues at coordinate 6,275 of CAUYRH010180727.1, forward strand.
AAGATAGGGTGTTATTTAGTAGTAAACTGAAGCAAATGCAATTTTATTAATGTTATGTTCAGCGAGAAATTCACTTCCTACATATGAAATATTCCACTGTAACCGAGAAATGTCACTCATTTCTCAAAGATGTGCTTATCGAAGTTTGTTCTGTGTGTGTATATTAAGATTTACTTTTCTCTTTCTCAATGAAAAGCTATGAGTTTTCCTTATATATGTTTTAATCAGGTTCTAAACTTTGAACTCATATGTATAACTTACTCATTCTAGGAATGAAATGTGAAACTGTGTAAAAATTAACCCTTGGGCTCACAGTTATTTATTAAACTATTTAATCTTATACCAGTGGATAACTAGGAGATCCCAAATTCTATAATTTCTATCAAAATAATCAGTGTTTAATTATTATGCCAGTTTTAGCTTTAAAGTTATAGCTATCTAAATAAAATTGTGAAAACACAATTTACTAAATTACAAAAGCTAAATTGAGGGCATAGTGACAATTTCCATTGCTCTTAAAAAGTATTGTGTAGGCTCGGCACCTGTGGCTCAAGCAGCTAAGGTGCCAGCCACATACACCTGAGCTGGTGGGTTTGAATCCAGCCCAGGCCGCCAAACAACAATGACGGCTGCAACCAAAAATCGCCAGACGTTGTGGCGGGCGCCTGTAATCCCAGCTCCTTGGGAGGCAGAGGCAAGAGACTTGCTTGAGCCCAGGAATTGGAGGTTGCTGTGAGCTGTGATTTCATGGCACTCTATCCAGGGTGACAGCCTGAGGCTCTGTCTCAAAAAAAAAAAAATATTGTGTAATATATTTTATCTTTTTACCAAGGACTTCATTAATGACATGTAAGTTTAACCATGATCCTTTGAACGAAGTAAAATTTAACTTTATTTTATCTAACATTGATGCAGAGAGAGGTCAGGGGACTTGCCTGAGACCATGTAATGTGTATGTCCATCTTCTAAATGAAGCTAACACTAAATATGTAAAATATAAAATGTGAAGTTTTTTAAACTTGAACTTAATTTGTTTCTTTAAAATTATGAGCACATCAATTTATTTCCATGTGGTAAGCCTAACATGGCATAAAATTATGGCTTGTGAACACTAATTATCTTAGCTGTGTGATGAATGGACAATTGAGCAGCACCTCGTGTGAATTAACAAATTATTGGAGTGAGGGCACTGTGTTATTTTGGGAACTAAAGACTACATTCAAGTCTGTTGGAGGTTGTGCATGATAGTAAGGTGGAGTGGGGTGCACTTACTCCAAAAGACCTCTCCCATCACGTATCTCACCACATTCGGGACTGTCAGGCCCAGAAGCCAAACAAGCCATTTTAACTCTTTTCCTGACTGGTTTGAGAAGGATGGATCAAAAAGTTTAAATGTATTATGCATAGCCTGTAGTCCTTTGCAGATTGAGGGCAAGAGTACAAAAAGATGATAAAGAAAAGAGGGATGAGCTAAAGAAACACAAATTTTAAAAATCAGGAAGTTAGATACAAGGAAAAATAAAGCAATAAATTGAAATCTTTGAGCAGGAATTCTGCTTTGTACATTCCATCCTCAGCCCTTTTTTCCAAAGACAAGTATTTCGGTACAATTCAACACCAAACAGTGCACTCTATTATCTGTACATCTTATTTTTGTTTCTACTCTGTCTGTTCCAGGGTTTGGTCTCAAAATGGAGAAAAATAATTTTGATGTCTAAGGATTGTTACAAGAATTAAATACTTGGCTCTGCGCCTGTGGCTCAACGGGCTAAGGCGCCAGCCACGTACACCTGAGCTGGCGGGTTCGAATCCAGCCCGGGCCCGCCAAACAATAATGACGGCTGCAACCAAAAAATGGCTGGGCATTGTGGTGGGCGCCTGTAGTCCCAGCTGCTTGGGAGGCAGAGGCAGGGGACTCGCTTGAGCCCAGGAATTGGAGGTTGCTGTGAGCTGTGATGCCACAGCACTCTATCCAGGGTGACAGCTTGAAGCTCTGTCTCAAAAAAAAAAAAAAAAAGAATTAAATACTATTCTGAAATAAAGAGAATAATAAATACCTTTTTTTATAATAGGGAAAGTTGAATTTTCCTCAGAACATGATGGTAGCAAACTAATTTGTATATTTATTATATTAATCCCACTTAGAGTTTAAACTCATCTCCAATAAATTCTCAAAGTGGTCAATTGCCAAAGAATGACACAGCATAAAGCAAGCTCTCTTTATTCTGAATTTAACTAGAAATATTTCTCTGATTATTTCCCAAGCTGTCGGAATGAGAGAGGATCATATGTCATTAATTTTTTCTAATAACTCATCAGGTTATTATGCTTGTTCTCTTGGTCAACTGCCATTTGGGGGAATTTCTATCTAAAAGATGCTACTCACAGACAGGGTGACTGTAAAGATAAATTAAACATGATTTAGGCTCCCAGGCAGATATGGGTCAGTCGGGTGGGCAGACAATCCAGTCAGGCTATCATGATTAGCAAGTGTGCAGTAAGGACACACTTGATAAAGACAGAAAAACATCTCATGGAATTTCAGGAACATCCAAAGACCTCTTTGGGACACATAGCTGTTCAGCTTCCCGACACCATGTAACTAAGTAGCTTGTACTTGCTGCTGGACTCACCTCTGCTTTTCATGCTTTAATAATTGTGGTTCTGTTGACTCTGAAAAATGAGTCATTCCTGACAGTATTCCTCATAGGTCCTAGTGTTTCATAGCATCTATGATTCTTTTAAATTCTTGCTCCTGTTTCTAACTGAATGAATAAATATATCTCACAGCTCAGACTTCTGAAAGAATTTGATTATATGCTCAGCTAAACACCATCATCACTGTTTGGTTACAGACAAGTCATTCACAGATATTTGACAAAACAGTAGACTGTCATTAGTGGGCAAATGCCCAGCAGAGGTTCAATCAACTATAACCAGACAATAGATAATTGTGAGTGGTAGAAAAACAGTCATCTCTATTCAAAAGACAGTTTCCTTCAGCAGAAAACCATAAGCAAGAGCCCTTCAGAATGAAGCTCTACGCATAGCAAGCATGTTTGATCTTTTCCATTTATACATGTGCCTAAATAAATATAGTACCTGGAAGAATGTATTACTTACCCTAAGTAACACCCATAAATGTGCTCATAGAGTTACAGAAGTTCAGAGGAAGAAAGACTCCTTTTAGGTGAGATAACAAAACAGTCTTCATTTAGAAAAGTAACATTTGAGCTAGGGCTTTTAAGGGTAGCCAGGATCTGAACATGTTGAAGGGGAAGCAAAACATCTTAGGTAAAAGGAATGGAATGATGAAAATCACAAAAATATAAAATTTTTGGAGCAAGATGATAATAAGTTTGGTGGAATTTTGAAATCATCCCCAACACCAATGTTGACATCACCGACTTTTGGACAACAGCAGGGATTTGATAAATTGGTAGCCACTGCTGGTATCAAACTAAAAAACACACAATAATAAAGCTCAGTACCCTTATCTAGTAATGTAAAGGAGGGCTCCTTAGCAGAGACAATTGGAAATTGAGAAAGGAATAAGCCAAGTAAGTAGAAGAATGTAAACTTAGAGTACAGGACGCAAGTTCTTTTACTGACATAATATAACACCCAGATGTGCAGCTCTTTATTGTCCAACACTATGTTGTATTGGTTAAGAAAAAGGAGCGGAGGGGATAAACAAAAGATCATTGAACTGAAATTGAATTTTAGGGCTTCATTCCTGTGTTAGTTTTGGTTCCCAGGGGTCCTGGGCTTCATGTACAATCTATGAGTTGAAAAATGTTATGCATATCATATGATCCAATAGTCACCTCAGATAGAGACACAAAGAGCCAATAACGAGTTTGACATTTCTACCTAGACGTGCAATACTTATCTGAAACTTAATATGTCCTCAAAAGAATTCTGATTTCTTTCCTCAAAATTTTTCTTCCTTAGGTATTGCATATTTCATTACTTTTCACATTTTTTTGCATATCTCAAGAATAGAACTCACCCCTTTTTGTGCCCTCATCAGAGACAATCAGCTAGGTTTTCTCTATTTACATTCCTCCTAAATACATCATAAATCTACATTCTTCTCCTACTAAGTTTATTCTACCTTCCTTTCTCTCCCAAAGTACAGTAATTGCCTCTATTTTTCTCTTTTTAACTCCTATAACTCATCACAGAGCTAAGTGATTTTTATTTAATGTAAAATTGTAACATATTGCTTTCCTATTCCATACTCTCCAATGGTTTCTCATTAAACTTAGCAAACTCTTCAAACTCCTTTCCAGCCTTCAAAGTTCTTCATGGTTTAACTTCTGCCTCTGCTTTTTTCACATCACAGTCTATCATTTCTCGCCCACTCTCTCCCCTAGTGCATTAGTTGAGCAAGCCAAGTCTGTTCTCTTCCCAAGACCTTTGCACTTGCTGTCATGTCCCTCTGGGTTCAAATCATCACATGGTTTGCTCCACAAATGATTTAGAAACGCTCATGCTTAGAGATGCACTTGATTGCCTTGAGGTGGCTCCACACCCCCAGTGACTCTGTCCCATTACTCTGCTCTGTGTTCTCATAGCTCATGAAAATATCTGAATTTACATTATTTATTTTTCCATATTACACTAAAAAATAAACTGTGCAAGCTCAGCGCCCATAGCTCAGGGTTTCGGGTGCTGGCCACATGCACAGGGGCTGGTGGGCCTGGCCCAGGCCTGCTAAACGAACAAACAACAACAAATAGCCGGGCGTTGTGTCAGGCGCCTGTAGTCACAGATACTTAGGAGGCTGAGACAAGAGAATCACTTAAGCCTAAGAGTTTGAGGTTGCTGTGAGCTGTGATGTCACAGCTCTCTACAGAGGGTGATGAGGTGAGACTCTGTCTCAATTAAAAAAAAAATAATAAATGAACTGTGCAAGAGCTGGCACATATATACTGTTCTATACACTGCTTCCTGCCAAAGCCACCTGATAGGTACCTGATAAAAATTTGCTGAAAGAGTAAATAAAGGTGAGAACACATGAAGGAAGTCAGCCATGTAAATAAAGCTAGCCTATGAAAATTGTAATTCCTCTTCTTTCATTCTTGCTCAATATCAAAACACTACAACTTAGAGAAAATACAAACAAATAAACTTAAGTGAGATTTAAAAATATGTGATTAAATTTTCATTGCCATTTATCCCCTTCAGAGAGATTAAATTTTCTTTCCAAAAAGGTGGGAGATGTTAAATGATGATTAAACAGAGTACAGTGAAACACCACAGGGTCCTGTTTGTTCTAACATGGCATGTATGGCCTTGGAAAAGAAGAATTTTCTCACTATTACCGGCAGCAGGTGGATGAATCTCTCTGGCATTCATATGGCAAAAATACTTACATTTAAAGTTAACTTTTCATCAATATCATTTTCATTTGCAGTAAAGAATTTCATTTAGGTTCATTATGTCCACAGTTTTACAACTATGATCCAAGAATGAATGGGGGTAGGTTAGTGAAAATGACACGCTCGCTAGGACAGTGTTTTTCTACACTATTGCAAAGGTTTTCTTTGCTATTACCTCCCAGTTAGATTCCTGAGGAAAAGGTGGAAGTTATATATGTTTGGAAGCCATGGATATAGCAGGCTTTTCTAGATAATAAGAATGGAAAGAGATAACCTTTGTTGAGACCTTACTCTATCCTGAGCATTGTCACCTAATTTAGTCCTTCTAATATCCTCCAGTTAGTATTATTTTCTTCATTTTATATATGAGAAAAATTCAGACATGGCGTTTAGTGCTTATTGATTAATTATAGTATTTCTGAGGTGGGTAAAATGGGAATATTAGTTAAACTAAGAGATGTATTACCTAAGGGAATATTTATCATTTTCTTTCGTTTTTAGAGAATCATTTGTAATGCAGCCTTCACCTCTTGAGCTGCCAGCTGACACTGTGCGGAGCATAGCGGCTGAACTCAAATGTCACCCAACAGATGAGAGGGTTGCTCTCCGCCTAGATGAGGAAGATAAGCTGAGGCGCTTCAGAGAATGTTTTTATATTCCCAAAATGCGGGATCTGCCTCCAAGTAAGAATAATGGAAGGTTTTTTTTTTCTTAGATTAATTTATTAATTTATTTATTTTTGCTACTGCGTGTATCATAAATCTTTGAAAAATCATTGTTCCGTTATAAGATAGAGCCATTACAATTGTGTCTGAAAAACAGCAGGTCCTTGATGCTACTAAATCAACATGTCATCCTACCTTAGCCTCAGATTCTTTATGTTTCCTCTCCTCCCCTGAATGAAATACTTCTGTGGTGCTTACACTGTCAACTACTTCTCCTAACAATAGAGTGACTGATTGAAAATTATAGACAGATGCATTTACTTTTTCTCTAAGCACTTGGGACTCAAAGCAATTCTTTTCCAATAAAATTTTAGAATATCTTATATTGTGGCACCTAGCTTATGAGAGCATGATGTCTACTGTAGAGGGAATGTTATTTTATGACATGGATGTATTGGGACGGTTGTTATGTAAATAGCTATCTTTGTGTGCTGTGAGTAAAGATGTTGTGTATAAGAGTACTATGAAAAGAAACAATTAATACCTAGGAAATACTTGCATTTTCAAAAATAATACGGTAAGCTGACTCAGTTCTTTGTTTAGGTGAAGTCCTTTTCTTAACATAGGCAGCATAGATATAAAAATGTAAAACAAGTTGTCATTGAGGTGCACTCTATTCCACCTCAATGAAAAATGTTACAAAGTTGGATGAAATTGGTCCTCCAAAATGAGTTTAAGGTGCTTAATAGCAATCTGGTTCAATTATTCTTCAGATTAACTAAGGTAGGCACAATTTTGAATACAGTCCTCAAAATCCAAGAAGGTCAACTAATATTATTTTAGGATAAAATTGGGTCATATAACTCTCTTATTACATTTTATATAACATATGAGTACAGGCTCCCCTTAAATAATGTTCATTTCTGACTGTGCACTCACCACCCTGTAGAATTCTGGAAGGATGAAAGAGGAAAAAGACCTGTGTCCAACCTAAAGTTAGTTGCTTTAATATCAATTGAGAGAAACACTGATACAAGTGACAGCTATAAGAGGGCAAATAAAGTGGGGCTGTAAGTAAAGTGATTGTAGATCATAGGAGAAGGTTTCTATAGGTTATTATAGAATCTAGAATTTAAAAAGTTTTGATTTGAATATTAAGGGATAAAAACTGGGTGAATTGTTTGGGAGGCTGAGGCAGGAAAATCACCAAGCCCAGGAGTTGGGGGTTGCTGTGAGCTGTGTGACGCCACAGCACTCTACCAAGTTTGATAAAGTGAGACTTTGTCTCTACAAAAGGAAAAAAAAAAATCTGGGTGAATTGTGAGAAAATTAAACTAGAAAAGACATCTTTCAGGAGGTAGGAGAGAAGGGGCTGGCAATATGTGCATCCCACGATGTGAAAGTCCTCAGAAACAGCCAGGACCCGCTTAAGACCAGTCAGGTTTGAGTGATGGTGGCCTGCCCTGATGAGTTCTCTGCCCCACAGGGCTCTTGTACTGAATCAAAACCCAGTTTTAAAATGGCATTGTACACACATGTGCTTTATCTAACAAATGCAATCAGTGTAAACGAATTCTTTGCACCCTCAATGAATCCCAAACAATGAAAAAAATAGAAATAAAAAGAAGAAATAAGATAAAATGGCATTGTACGTCATTAATCCCTAGGCTAAAATAAACCCAAACCACAGTGAGATATCAACCCAGAATAATTTCGATGACTACCATAAAAAATACAAAAAATAGCAAATATTGGCTAGGATGTAGGATAATTGGACCCTTTTCCCACTGTCGGTGGGAATGTAAAATGAGATTGTCACTAATGGATAAAAGTATAGCAGTTGCTGAAAAATTAAAAAAAACGAATTACCATATGATTCAGCAATTCCACTTCAGGGAATATATCCAAAAGAATTGAAATGAGGGTCTCCAAAAGATATTTGCACACCCATGTTTATTAACAGCATTATTCACAATAGAAAAAAGGTGGCATTAGCTGAAATGTCTCTCAGTGGATGAACAGATAAGCAGATGTGGGGCATGCATGTGATGGAATGTTACTCAGTCTTAAAAAGAAAACCTACTGTGACACATACATGAAAGACCCTTGAGGACATTGTGCCAGGAAAAATAATACAGTCACAAAAGACATACTGTACAGTTCTACTTATACGAAATGTCTATAGTAGTTAAGTTCATAGACACAGAAAGTAGAAATAAGGACTTATAGTTTAAAGGGCATAGGGTTTCCTTTACGCAAGGTAGGAAAATTCTGTAAATTGGTTGTACAACAATGTGGATGTATTTAACTGAACTGTACGTTGAAAAGTTAAGATAGTCAATGTTATGTGCATTTCAGCACACTATTTCTAATATTTATTAAAAATAAAAAGTTTCCACTTTAATAAAAACATCTTTGCACATAGAATCACTTCTATTATTATACTTAAGAGTTCACTTAGTATCCTAATTATAGGTATAATATTTGTTTTGATTTGTTATCCAGTAGACAGTAACTCTAAGGAATTACAACCTTGGAAAAATCATTTCTAATTCATAAGAAGTAAAGAGACAGAAGATAAATGAGTTTAATAGAGAATTTAAGGAATTCATTTACTTAAAAATATAGCTTTGGATGATGAAAAAAATTTACTTCTTTAACCCCAAGAGTTCTTCTAAATCAGAGATTATCAAAGTGTGATCCCTTGACCACAGGCATGAGATCCACTAGTGAACTTAGTAAAAAAAAGTTCTGGCCAAGAATGACTGACTCAGAGGGTGAGACCCATGCTTGATCAGTTAGGATGGGACGGGATGGGATCACAGACTGTGGGATCACAGACTACGTGATCACCTAAGTCTCATTCTCACCACTATTTCGACTCCAGTTGCTTCTTACACGCTAAGGTCAACCAATTTAGAAAATATCATTCATTTTCTGTGTTTAAGACACTTCTTTCCAAAAACAAGTTTGGAAAGTTTAGTTCTTTCAATGAACTAAAGAGCAAGATTATCAGGTGCTTGAACTTATGTGTGATATGAGGAGACAGGTAAACCAGACTTAGAAACAACTTAATATATGCTCTGTTATCAAGTAGTGCTCCAAATTCTGTGAAGGTGAGGGCATTATCTCACCTGAGATGTTCTGGGTAGGAAATGCTGATGAAGTGACATCTAAGCAGAGATGACAGCTGCGCGAGAAAATGAGCCTCATGGATTTACAGGCAAGACAGCCTGGTGGTCATTTAGGTTTGTACTGTGCAAAGACACCAACTCAGGAACACGTGGTGTGGTGGGCACCCAAAGGTAATACCTTCTTCACATCCATCAGAAGGGTCATAGCTGACATTCCTATAACAAACGCCAGTCAGTCAGCAAGAGAACAGCATAAAAACATCATTTAACAAAGTTATACATGACAGGAGGGCCTTTGGAAATCAAGACCTAAGGACCTAGGGACAAGTGTGCTTTTATCCTAAGTCTGTTGACAGAAGTGGATAGTTGTGGAGAAATATGATTGAACAAAAAGGGTGTGTTCTGATGGTAATCAACTAGGAGGGGCTCAGCAAGGCTTGTGTTCAGATGCCTCTGTTCTTTCACGCAGCATTTCTTCCCTCTGAGGATGGGCCAGAGCATCCGTCACGTGAAGGTTTACAGGGAAACCAATAAAGGTCAGAGAGTGAGCCTTCCAGGTTTTATGGCTTGCTTTGGAAGATAATTCTAGTTTCTTTGACCCACCCAGATATCAGAGGAGTGTGGTGCTGAGAAGGGTCAGAGAGAACTTGCTTGTGCAGAGAGTTCAAAGTGCTCAGCTCAGCAAGTTGCCAGACTTGTTTGTGGTATTTATGTTCAGAGCCCCAACCGTATTGAGATTTTTTTTTTTAATTTCACAAAATATGAATTCATCAAGAAACTAATATTTCCTATCTTGTTCATCTTCCAAGAACATCTAAAAATGATAAGGCATTGAAGTTATTTTAAGAGACTAATGTAACACCAAGAACAAATGTTCTTTAACAACTCTGAACAATGGAAACAAAACACAAGAATAAACAAGTTTTGGAAAAATGAAAAGATCACAACTCCCAACATAGGACTCCCACTTAAGGACATTTTTCCATTAAATATGTTTGCTCTGAGTTTCTAAAAGAAACTTTATTAAAATAAGTTAAGTTTCTGTCTATTCTCAGATGGTGTCTGAGATATTAGAGAAAAGGGTCAAAAATGTTTTTACTCAGCTGGTGTTCTTATGGTCAACATTGTTCTCAAGGTCATAGTAGAAATATACAACCAAAACAAGAGGGGGGAGGGGGAAGGAGAGGAAAATAAAGGAGAAATGCAAGGCATACATAAGGGAAAGGACCTATCTAAATCTTTTGAAATTGTAAATATTTCAATTTGAAATATCTTTACACATAAATCTCTGAAAGCATACCACATAGCCCCATAAGATACACTACTTTTGCAGAGACACAAGACCAACTTTTCCAGGCCAATGTGTCAGAGTACCAGACTTCCAATTCAGAAGCCAGTTGTGCAAATTTACACTACCTCCAGAAGCAAAAGTAGATGCCTCAGTGACTTTGGGTACTAATAGCTTCAAAACTCTTTGATCAGTGGATAATCAAAAATTGTTCCATTCTTGTTTGAATTTGAAGTTCTTGGACCAGTGATGGGTACTTTTTTCAGAAACTCCTAGGCTATTCATTGCTTTTTCTTTTCTTATCTTAATTTCCTTTTAGTGTATGCATTTATCACTTCTAGTTATTTTATTTTTGAATTGAGTTTTGCTTTTCTTAAATCTTAATAATATCAACTATTTGATATATCTCTGGAATTTCAAGTGAAAACATCTGGTCCATGTGACTGACCAATAGCAGAACCAGAAATGAATTCCAAATATTGTGGCTACTGATTCAGTTCCCTTTGCTATTAATTTTTAAAATAACTCTATTTAAATATAATTTATATACCATAAAATTCACCCATTTTTATGTATACAATTTAACAATTTTTAATAAGTACATGGTTGTACAACCATAATCCAACTTTAGAACATTCCTTCATCTGCCTTTCCTACCCTCAGCCCAAGGCCACCAGTAATCTACTGAAGTTACCATTATTTTGCTCTATATAGATCATTAACGCAAAGAATATCTTTATTACTAAGTTCTGTTTGGAGATTTAAAAAAAAAAGTGGTTTTGTTACTTTTTTTCATGGTTAAATCTTCCCCTCCTTCAATCTTGTCACACATCTAGAAAACAGATCAAGAAATTGCTGCCCAGTTCAGTAAACTAAGTAATCATACAGCTAAAGTTATCCAAACAAAATCTACTATTACTTTGCCTATGTAATTATTTGGCCTCTGATACAATTGGCATAGTGAAGCAGTCATGCGTAAATTTATCTCAGTGTTCCATAGAACATAATGGATTTTTTTAAGCTCAATTACGGTTGAGCTTAGACACTGTAGCAGTATGAGGTATCAGTGTATGAAATATGGGAAAGTACACTTTTCTCTATCAACTAGAATCTTTTATTGAACAGTAGAAAACACTATGTTAAGTAAGTGTTTTATCCAGCTGTAAAAGGACATATGTTTATGACTATGTGATTTTAAGAATCTGTCTTAAATATCTATTGTCCATAAGGAAAACAATTAAGAAGAGTATTCCTTAGTTAAAAGTTTAATTTCATAGACATTGTAAACTTTCCACGTTAGTTGAATTTTGCATTTTAGCAAACTTAATTGTAATTCTTTCTTTCTTTTTTTTTTTTTGAGACAGAGTCTCACTTTGTCACCCTCGGTAGAGTGCTATGGCATCACAGCTCACAGCAACCTTCAACTTTTGGGCTTAAGCCACTCTCTTGCCTCAGCCTCCCAAGTACCTAAACTACAGGCACCCACCGCAATGCTTAGCTAATTTTTAGAGATGAGATCTCACTCTTGCTCAGACTGGTCTCAAACACATGAGCTCAGGTGATCCACCCACCTCAGCTCCCAAAGTGCTGAGATTACAGGCGTGAGCCACCACACCCAGCCTTAATCTTCTCTTTTATGTTAGATTATCTGTTCCCTGAGCTCAGGGATGATTTCATGTCTCTGTAAATGAGTGGGGGTAACCCCAGCAGACATTAGGGTAGAGGCAACCCATACGGGCTTCTCACTGAGAAGAAAGAGCTTATGCAAAGACACGAGCAGGAGAAAGCATACTTGGGTTGATCTCTAAGCACTATTTTACATGATCAAAGTATATCATGTGATTAGGTGGATGTAGATAAATGGTAGGGTACAGAACAGGGTGATAGAATAATATGAAAGAAGTGGGTGTAGATAACCAGCAATAAGACTGAAGTAGTAAATGTAATAGAAGGGGAGAAAAGGAAAGAAATTCAAGAACCATTTGAAATACTCAAAAATAAACCTGATTTCATAGTAGAAGAAGCATAACATGTGTCACTGTTTCTGGTTTGGGGGAATAGTGGTGATATCCACTAATGTTATTAAATTGTTTGAGGGACTGTTCATTTAAAAAGCACCTACTTTTTAAATTTTTTTCTCTCTTGTTGCTCTGCCATCTGTGGCCTTGACCTCAGAGTCCAGGAAGGTGGCAGCTGTATTTCAAGCAGTTGGAAGCAGGTAGAGACAAAGAAGAGAAAACAAAGAACACACGTGTGGTCTTCCTGGAGGAAGGCTTGGAGGTCGCCCCCTACCATGTCCATCTAAGCCCCATGGGGGGGTGTTGGGTCATGGCCCCACCTATCTACGAAGAAGAGTGAGTGCAAAATACAATTTTTGTTCTTGACAGTTACATGCAAAGCTGGCAATTCTATTACTGTAAAAGATACATAAAATGGAACTTAGTGTGCAGCTAGCATTTGAGTTTAATGTGCAGATAAAATTTTCACTCATCAGCATTTTTGGTAATACTTGATACTATGCCTGTGGTAGTATCAAGGAATCATACCTGGAGTTTGAAGAAGTTGGTAGAAACAAAATTTTACATATTGGCAAAGGAAGAAGAACTTTAGGGGTTAAAAAAAAAAAAAAAAACAGAGCCATAGAAGAAAAAGGAAAATTAAGAATTCTAAACCACCTGGAGAGAGATCTTCACACATTCAGGAGGTCTTGTAATCAGTCACCATTTAGGGCTGCGATGAGCCTTTCATTTAGGCAGCTAGAAGAGTTTTATTACATAGCCTTAACTTTGGACACTTCATTGGAATAATGGGGGGCCAACTGTACTCTTCTAGTTGTAATTGAAAAAGTGAAATATTGAAAATGAGGTTTGTAGAGTGCTCTTCCAAGAAACCTCACTGTGAAAGGAAAATGCATTGATAACAAGGAATGAAAGGAAATAAATGAATGTCTTTTTCTTAAGGAAGATAGGAGCTTAATGAATTAGAGAGAGACAGGCAGGTACACTTGAATTTGATTTTTTCAGCCAAGTAGAGTCCATACTTGATCTGTTGTTTGCCCCCATCTTTTTCACCTCATGGACCCGAAGATTCTAAAATAATGTAAATTGCTGGAGACAATCTCTGCCTACTCTCAAAGGCTGTATTTGCCCTAATGTCTGTGGTCAATATGAGTCAGATTAAGAAATCAAGAAGAAATTTTAACATCCCGCCTAGCTGTTCTCTACTTTTGGTGATATGTTATCAGGCATCACTCAGGCACAGAAGGAAGGCCTGGAGATAAAGTCTTATCAGGAGACTTTATACTTTCAACTTTGCCTGGGGCAATGTCTGGTGTTTCCTGTGAATGCTCATCTCAGGGGAATTTACCCTTAAAGTTGTGGACAATTTCGTTTTAAATATTCAAAATGTGGAAGTTCCTTTCATCAGTTCCTTCCATCAGATGCCATCCCATTCATCATTCTAGACCTCAAAGAGGACTAACATGTTCAAAATTAAACAAGAATATAAGGCCTGTATGCAAGTAGACTGTAGAGATCATACACTTTTCTCTATCTTCTTCCAGAAATTATAGGAATTCTATTCAAAGTCCAAAGAGATTGTTAGGAACACAGCCTTGTATGCCTATAAAGAAAAAGGACTTGAGTGTTTTTTACTTAGGACAACACCAGGCACAAGGCAGCACTAAAAATTCTTCACTCATTACATTCTGAATAATAGTAAAAAGAATAAGGCAGACTTTATATTTAGTAGAATGCACAAATCGTACAGCTTTATGGATTTTATTACATATGCATATCTATGAAACAAGATCCTATATAGAGAAACAGAACATTGTCAGCACCTGGTAAAACTGTCTTGTATCCCCTTTTGGTACAACGCATTTCTGGTTAACCACTATTTCTTCTAGAGCCAATCTTTGAATACCATCTTTTAAAGTTTTGTATAAAATTCACTTCAAGTTTTTATCTGTTTAATGATACAAACACATGGATCTAACTTAAACAGATTATATTATATAATATTTCTCTTTTTAAAACTAATACCATGGTTCAATCATTTAAGTCAGACTCAGATAAAGATGGTCCCTTTTCTATTTAATTCTCCTGCTCCTATTCAGATTTTTTTTTTAGCAAAGTGCAACTATAACTCAATGTTTCCAGCATTTTATTTATTATTTTATGTCATCCTAAAATCTGCTTTTATTCACCCATCTACAAACTTGTCCCCAATTTAGAAAGAATGCTAGAATGATCTTTTTTTAATGACAGAAGTACAAAATAAATAACTTGTTCATTAGAAAAGTTTATTAATATTGTTATATAAATTTATATTTTATAAAACTGGGGTGTTTTTGGTGCACAGTCTGAGTTTTAACATATGTATAGAATCATATAAACACATCTCCTCACAGTATATAGAAAAGTTTTGTCATCTCCCAAAAGACTCCATGCTGGCCCTTTGTAATCAATTTCTCTACTACACTCGTAACCCTTGGCAATCACAGTCTACGTTATTTTCTCTCCCTATAGGTTTGTCTCTTTCAGAATGTCATATGAAAGAAATCATATACTGTATGCAATCTTTGGAGACTGGCTTCCTTTATCCAGTAATGCCTTTGATATTAATCAAAGTTACATTAAAAAAGTGTCCCTTTTTATTGCTGAACAGTATCTTTTCTGGGGATGGACCTTCAGGAGTGTGTTCATTCACCCAGTAAAGTACATTTGAGTTGTGTCCAGTTTTGGTGATTACAAATAGCTACTATAAACATTCATGTACTGGATTTTTTGTGAACGTAGGTTATCAAACTTTTTTGTCACAGTTAGTAAATATCTCACTTTTGGTAGACCTCATATATTCTTGCTCTTTTTTCCTTCTTCTCTTACTTTTATTCTTCCATTTAAAAGTGTAAAAACATTCTTAGCTTGCATACTGTATAAAAATAGGTCATGGTCTTGATTCGGAACACAAGCCACAGTTTGTCAACTTAAAAATACTACAAGTTGATTGCTAATGGGCCATATTATAAGTGTTTTTAATTGCCAAACTTTTTCAGAATGACTGTACTATTTTGCATTTTTTTTTTGTTGTTGTTGTTGTTTTATTTTTTAGTCACTCTAACATGTTTGTAGAAGTGTCTTGTTTTGGAGTTTACATGCATTTCCCTAATGACTAATAAGCTTAAGGATTAATCATTTCATATGCTTATGTACCATCCATACTCTAAAAGAAACATTTGTTAAATCTTTTTACCATTCTTCAATTTCAGTTTTTCTTAGTGTTGACCTCAAGAGCTCTTTGTACACTCAGTGTTCAAGTATTTTGTTGAATAAATGATATGAAAATATTTTCTCCCAGTCCACGGTTACCTTTTTTCCTCTGAATAGTGTCTTTTACAGGCTCAGTGCCTGTAGCACAGTGGTTATGGCACCAGCCACAAACACCGAGGCTGGTGGGTTCAAACCCAGCCTGGGCCAGCTAAGCAACAATGACAACTACAACAGAAAAATAACTGGGAGTTGTGGCAGGCGCCTGTATTCCCAGCTACTTGTGAGGGTAAGGCAAGAGAATCACTTATGCCCAAGAGTTTGAGGTTGCTGTGAGCTGTGTCGCCACGGCTATCTACTGAGGGCAACATAGTGAAACTGCCTCCAAAAAAAAGAAAAATAATAATAATAAGGTCTTTTACAGAGTAAATGATTTTAATTTTGAGGTTGTGCAATGTATGAATTTTATTTTATGGATTGTGCTTTTGATATCTTGACTAAAAATTTCACACCTCACCACAAGTTTCACTTTTTTTTTTTTTTTGTAGAGACAGAGTCTCACTTTGTTGCCCTTGGTAGAGTGCCGTGGCCTCGCACACCTCACAGCAATCTCCAGCTCTTGGGGTTAGTTGATTCCCTTGCCTCAGCCTCCCGAGTAGTTAGGACTACAGGCGCCTGCCACAACGCCCAGCTATTTTTTGTTGCCAGGGCCGGGTTTGAACACACCACCCTCGGTATATGGGTCTGGTGCCTTACCGACTGAGCCACAGGCACCGGCCTCACCACAAGTTTCAAAGGCTTCTTTGTCTCATGGTTTATTTAGAAGTGCGTTGCTTAATTTCCACGTATTTGGACATTTTTTAGTTTTCTTTTCGTTACTATCTCTAGTTCAATTCTATTATGATCAGAGAACATTTACTGTATGGCTTCAGTTCTTTTAAATTTGTTAAGGTTTGTTTTTGACCTAGGACAATGCTCTATTTTTGTGAACTCTCCATGTCCATTTAAAACAATATTTATTCTTCTGTTGTTTGCTAGACTGTTCTACCAAGGTCAATCCCATCCATTTGTTTCTCAGCTCTGGGATGTACTTGTCTGCCAGTAAAATTGTAACCAGGTATTCTTATTTATGGACATAATCATAAATCTCAGGTAAGCATTCTTCCAAATTACTGAAACTCAGTTCAGAATTTCCAACAACAACAATAACCACAAAAGTTAATTACATTAGTACCATAATTATTAAAATTGGAATAATTTTACAATTATATACTTCCTACCCAACATATTCACATTGGATTTTCATCTTTGTGGTAATACCAGAGAGACAAATAATCAAAAGACAAATAAAACAAACACAGCTGGAATCTCTATGCTTTCTACTACTAATTATAATGCAATCAGCGGCAATTTCATGTTCACCAATCTGCAAAAGCATTGCATGTCTTTGGAAAAGATCTTCTCTCTTTCCTTCTTTTATTTTATTTATTTATTTATTTATTTTTTATATAGAGAGAGTCTTGATCTATTTCTGGGCAGCAGTGCAAAGTGTTACCATAGTTCACTGCAACCTCAAATTCCGAGGCTCAAGTGATTCTCCTGCCTCAGCCTTCCAAATCCTGTAACTAGGATTATAGTTGTGAGCCTCTTTTCTTCTTTTCTATTATTTGAGAAAGGAATTTCTGGTTTAAAAAAAATGCAAAACTTACCTCAAGTTTCTTAAACTAACAGTCACAGTATGTTGACATTTTAGTTTGGAATATCTAATCTGAACAGCACTCTAACACAGTCTTTGGGTAGGATATCCTTTCATAAATATGGTCCCTTATCTGTTACGGTTCTTTCTAAATCCCAGCATGGCTTCTGCAGCATCTCTAAAGGAAACAGAATCCCAAAAAGGAAAAATTATAGAAGAAGAAAGATTGTTCAATGAAAAGTGGACAGCTGACTACTTTTTTTTAAAGGAACTAATAATGTACTCTGCTTAATTGGTAGGGAATTTGTGCAAGTTTTCAAAGGCTATAATTCGAAAAGGAATTATATGCAAAAGCGTGTTGCTGCATTCAATGTGTGTGAAGGATTATGTCATATGGACAAAATAGCAGAACTGAAAAAAGACTCAGTCTACCTCAACAATTTCTTTTGAAGTTGTAATTCATATGGATTCCATTGTAAAAGCTAGTTACGTGGTAGCATATTTAATAGTAAAAAAAAAAAAAATTGATTTACTGATGGTGAGTTTTATTTAGCAATATGTGCAAATCACGGAAGATATAATTTGCTCTGAAAAAAGGGGACATTTTATAAAATCAGCTTGTCTCACCAGACTAGAGCCAGACGAATTGAAGAAATTGGAAAATCTATCAAAAGACATTTAGAGATTAAAGCCACTAATTTTAAATTTTATGCTTTAGCACTATTGTAAATACATGTATTTTATTGTTCTTCATTACATTATTTACCCCACCCCCACCCCTCCGTGGTAAGGCAGAATTGATTTACAGAAAAGAATACAGAAAACACCAAAGCTCCTGGTAGAGGGAGAGATTTCAAGTGGGGAGAGAGATGCTCTCTCCGTTCCTCTCCCGGTCTTTCCCCGTCTCCTCCTCTAGG
>CAUYRH010180732.1:0-23161 GCA_963574655.1 Perodicticus potto
GCTAATCACAATGTTGATAGAGCTGTATAAGATGGAGACTGGAGGCCTCTGTTGACTTCTTTACCCTCAAACCCCTCAGGGTTGAAAGCCTGAATCTCTCCTCAGCTTGCTTAAAAGACACTTTAAACCATGACACTTTGCTAAGCAGAGGTAAAAATGTGTCACTGGGATCTCTCCTGAAGTGGCTGCCTGCTTATCAGATGTGCCAGGACCAGCCTTGCTCTATGCCCCTGAGGGCTGAGGCTTTAAGGCAGCTTTCCTACTGCTGAACAATGAAATATTTTCCTTTCCCCAATTTCTGAGTCCCAGCCTCTGGGCACTGTTTGAAATCACTTGATCACTTGCCCAAGGTCTCCCAGCACAGGCCTTGCTCTGAGACTGTGAGGGCAGAGGCTGCAGGGCAGCTCTCCCACTATGGCTGTCATACAGCCTGCAGCTGAGCAATGAAAGCTCTTTTCTGGCCTAACAGCTCAGTCCTGGACTCTAGACACCCCTCAAAGTCACTTGCACACTCACCCAAGTTCTCCCAAGGTAAAGTGAGAGATTGCCCAAGTTGAAAAAAAAAAAAACAAAACAAACAAACAAACAAAAAAAACCTGTAGGGAAGGCCTTCCCTGTCTGCAATCTTGCTGCTGCTGTAGCTATAACCATGGCAACTGCTATGGCCTCAGACTGAATGCAACCACTTGCCAGTTCTCTACTGATTTTGTCCTCCTCCTGGGGTCCAGATGTCTCCTGCTGCTTCCTTGCATCCCCGAAGGGATGTTTTTGGGCAGAGCCCATAAGCCAGAGGTGCCTGGAGTCTTCTCTCCCCAATCTCACTGTACCCAGTTGCAAAGAAGCTGTTACTTGCTGCCATCTTGCTCTGCCCCCGTAGGTGGCACATTTAAGCTGATTGAAGCTGTCTATGACAAACCCACAGCTAATAACATCATACTGAATGGAGTAAAACTGAAAGCTTTCCACTTAGAACTAGAACCAGACAAGGATGGTTCAACATTGTGCTAGACGTTCTAGCCAATGTAGTCAGGCAAGAGAAGAATATAAAGGGCATCCAAATTAGGGTAGAGGACTTGCTTTCTCTTTGCTAATGATATGATCTTATACTTAGAGAACTCCAGAGATTCAACCGGAAAACTCCTCAAAGTGATCAGGAAATACAGTAATTTCTTAAGGTACAAAATCAGTGTCCACAAATCAGTACCCTTTGTATATGCCAATAAGAGCCAAGTTGAGAAGCAAATCAAGGACACAATTCCCTTCATAGTAGTTTCAAAGAAAATTAAATATTTAGGAATATACCTAACAAAAGAGGTGAATGATCTTTACAAAGAGAATTATGAAACCCTAGGAAAAGAAATTACAGAAGACATAACAAATGGAAGAACATACTATGCTCTTGGCTGGGAAGAATCATCGACAAAATGTCTGTTTCACCCAAAGTGTTCTACAGATACAATTCAATCCCCATTAAAATACCAAGATCACATATTGGAGAACTGGAAAAAATAGTACTTCATTTGTATGAAACCATAAAAAACTCTGTATATCAAAGACTATTCTTAGTAATAA
The DNA here is from genome assembly GCA_963574655.1 of Perodicticus potto. Taxonomy (NCBI): domain Eukaryota; kingdom Metazoa; phylum Chordata; class Mammalia; order Primates; family Lorisidae; genus Perodicticus; species Perodicticus potto. The sequence continues at coordinate 1,573 of CAUYRH010180732.1, forward strand.
AAACAAAGCTGGAGATATCACCCTGCTAGACTTCAGGTACTATAGTACAAGTTCACAAGAATCAAAATAACATGGTATTCACACAAAAATATAGACACAGCCATATGGAACAGAATAGAAAAGCAAGAGGTGAAACCAGTCTCTGCTTGTCGTCTGATATTTGATAAACCAAATAAAAGCATTCAGTGGGGATAAGAATCCCTATTCAACAAATGGTGCTGGGAGAACTGGATAACCACATGTGAAAGACTGAAACTGGGCCCACACCTTCACCACTTACAAAAATTGACACAATATGGATAAAAGATTTAAATCTAAGATAGGAAATGATCAAAATCAAATCTTAGAAGAAAGTATGGGGAAAACTCTTTATGATGTTGGACTGGGGAAAGATTTTATAACAAAGACTTCAGTGGCCATCGCAGCAACAACAAAATTTAGCAAGTTGGACTTAATTAAGTTGAAAAGCTTCTGCACAGCTAAGGACACAACACGTAAAGCAAAAAGACAACCTTCAGAATGGGAAAAAAATATTTGCAGGTTACAAATCTTACAAAGGGTTGATAACTAGAATCTATAGAGAACTCAAATTAATCAACAGAAAAAGAGTAACAATCCCATCTCCCACTTGGCAAGAGAAATGATATGAACAGAACCTTTGATGAGACAGACAAATGGGTAACAAACATTTGGGAAAATGCTCATTGTCTCTGATTGTCTGAGAAATGCAAATCAAAACCACCCTGAGATATCACCTAACCCTAGTGAGAATAGCCCATGTCACAAAGTCTCAAAGTTTCAGATCTGTGTGGATGTGGAGAGACGGGAGTACTTTTACACTTTTGGTGGGACTGTAAACTAATGCAACCTTTTTGGAAGGAAATATGGAGAATCCTCAAAGAACTCAAATTAGACCTTCCCTTTGATCCTGAAATCTCCTTACTGGGTGTTCACCCAGAAGAAAAAAAATCATTTTATCATAAGGATATTTACACTAGACTCTTTATCACAGTTCAATTTACAATTGCTGAAATGTGGAAAAAACCTGAATGCCCACCAACCCAGGAGTGGATTAACAAGCTATGGTATATGTATGCCATGGAATACTATTCAGCCATTAACAAAGATGGAAACTTTACATCTTTTGTATTAACCTGGATAGATTTGGAACACATTCTTCTTAGTAAAGTATCACAAGAATAGAGAATCAAGAATCCAGTGTACCCAATTCTAATATGAAGGCAGTAGACAATCTAATAAGAGGGAAATCTCAAATCAATTCAAGGTGGGGCCAGGGAAATGAGGGAGGGCAGAGGGGAGGAGAGAGGGGCATTGGTGTTATGGTGTATGGCACACTTCTTGGGGGGGACACAATTATAAGAGGAACTTCACCTAACAAATGCCATCAGTGTAATCGAATTCTTTGTACCCTCAATGAACCTCAAACCATAAAAAAATTTGAGTTGTCTTTATAGTATATAATGACTTCATAACTTTTAAATAGATATTTAAAAATAATTTCTAACAATATGATAAATATATTCAGCACTATTAATTGTGTTATTCAAATACTCTATGTCCTTCTTATTTATATACAACAAATACTTATTGAATACCAACATGGTTCAAGCACTGTGCTAGTTACCTGTGAAAAAATGATGGGGAAAATTGAAACAATTGTAATTCTCTTGAGATTCACAATCTAGAGATAAGATGCAAATAAGTAAACATAAAACTATAATGAGGATCATACAGTGTTCTATTTTAAAAAACATGTAAAAGGCATATAATGCAGACTGAGGAGTTTGAGAAGGCTTTCTTGGAATAAGTCTTGTTCAAGCTCAAGGATGGGTAGGAGGTGACAAAGCAAAAGATTTTTTAAAAATTTCAAATATTATATGTTTAAAGACCTGATAGAGATACAATTTTAGGAACTTAAAGAAGTTCACTGTGGCTGGATTGTGGAATGTAATTAGTGGATATAGGACAAGGTAGCAAAAAGTATGATTGGACAGTACCTCAATTATGAGAAGCCTTTTGCTCATCTTAAGGAGTTTGAAATTTGTCCTAAAGTAACAGAGGAGCCACTGAAGGAATTTGAGTAAGTTAGTGATGTGATATGAATTATATTGTAGAAATGATCTCCACCTCCAAAACAGAATATGAATTGGAGTAATGAAATATGGTGCCTAACCTTATGTTATCACTACCTCTAATTTCTATTTAAAAATAATCTGACGAGCTCCAGTGATGCAATCGGCACACAGTTCTTATAAAATTAAATTTGAATTATCCAAGTATAAATGAATGAATTTGCCTTAAAAAGAATTAAGACTTAAGCCTCATACTTTATACAAAGGAATTCGTTAAAAATGGATTATAGACTTAAATTTAAAATGTAAAACTTTAAAATTTTTAGAAGTAAACATAGAATGAAATCTTTTGGAATGTGAGATAGATGAAGAGTTTTTATACCTGACACCAAAAGCACAAATCTATAAAAGAAAAAATTGATAAATTTGACCTCATCAAAATTAATAACTTCTCTGTGAAAAGAATATTAAGAGGATGAAAAGACAGATGCAGGGTGGGAAAATATGTAAACCACAAATACAATAGAAAAGTTGTATCTACTGTCTAAGAATTATGCACAGTTAAAAAAATACAGTACAATTCAGAAATAGTCAAAAGAGATAAAGAGACATTTCACTAAAGAAAGTGAATTACATATGGGTGGCATAAAAGCACATGAAAATAGTCAACATTATTACCTATTAGGGCAATGAAAATTAAATTCACAATCACTACAGACCTATTAGAATAGTTACAATAAAAATAATAGGGCAGTGCCTATGGCTCAAGGAGTAGGGCGCCGGCCCCATATACTGGAGGTGGTGGGTTCAAACCCAGCTCTGGCCAAAAACTGCAAATAATAATAATAATATAAAATGCTGATGAGGGTACAGAGAAACTGGATTTTTCATATATTGCTGGCAAGGATCTCAAATGGTAAGTCCACTCTGACGAATAGTGGTAGGGAGTGAATTACCTGAAACCTAAATAAGATCTGTGGTCTAGTTAACAATAAAAACAATAATTTGCCAATGTCATCTTCCTGGTTTTGATGTTGTGCTATAGCTATATAAGGTGTCACCACTGGAGGAAGCTGGGTGGGAGGTTCACAGGATTTTATGGACTACTTTTTGCACCTTCCTATTTCAAGAAAAAGTTAAAAAAAGAATTAATATATTACAAATAGATCTAAAATCCCTGTTGGTCACCATACCTGATTTCATTAATTTCGCCCATCACTTCACTTACCCCCACCCTCCATAATATGGAAGTTATATCCTTCTGTAATTATTTATGTTTTATGTTCACATATATGTACCCATTAAGTATATGTAAACATACTATTTTTATGTGTTTCTTTTCTACCTAAATTTAACACTTGCTGGGTGTCATTCAGTAACTTGCTTTTTTTCACTCAATGTCATGTTATTTTTTGTTTTTTTTTTTGAGACAGAGCCTCAAGCTGTCACCCTGGATAGAGTGCCATGGCATCACAGCTCACAGCAACCTCCCATTCCTGGGCTCAAGCAAGTCTCTTGCCTCTGCCTCTCAAGTAGCTGGGACTACAGGCACCCGCCACAACGCCCAGCCATTTTTTGGTTGCAGCCGTCATTGTTATTTGTCAGGTCTGGGCTGGATTCGAACCCGCCAGCTTAGGTGTATGTGGCTGGCGCCTTAGCCCGTTGAGCCACAGGCGCCGAGCCTCAATGTCATGTTTTTAAGATATATTGACATATATAGCTCTAATAAATTTATCACGACTGTTCTATGGCATTACATTAGATATACAGTTTTTATTTAATCTTTTATATTATTTGACATTCCGATGATTTTCATTTTTTTACAATGTGTAAAAAACATTCTTGTATATGTGTCCTAATACACATGTGTTTTTATTAGGGAAGAAATGAAACTGGTGTGTCATAGGTTATGAACATTTTCAGTTTTACTAGAAGTGGCAGATTATACCCCAAAGTGGCTTACCAATTTATACTCACATGTTCCCACACCTTTGCTAAAATTAGGTCTTCTTCTCCAAATATAACCTACGTGGACTACTCATGGTAGTCTCAGAATGGCATCATAGCCAAATAGACATTTGTCTAAACTCTAAAGAGAAATGTAAAATAAATTTATGTTTTATTTTTGCCTGTTAATACAGCATTCGTAGCACGCAGAAAACTATACTTCAAGTACCAATTTTCGCCCATTTATTTCCCAAAATTATCACTCATTATGGCATAGCAAATACTCCAGTCTTTCCCTCTTAAAATTACCTAAAACATCATATCTACCCTAAGTAATTTTTCCTTCCTTTTGTAATATTCTGCCCTTTCCAATGTAAATCAATCAAACGAATCCTGGTTTGTTTTATCTTTCTCTTTTAACCATTGTCCTGATCTTTGTAACAAAATCCAGGAACAGAGTATGCTAGAAAAAAATTCTCTTTATTGAATATGTGAAGGGTAGAAGTTGAGAATACTTTTCTTTCCTTTTTTTTTTTGCAGTTTTTGACCACGGGTTGGGTGTGAACCCGCCATGTCTGGTATATGGTGCCGGCCCCCTACTCCTTTGAGCCACAGGTGCCGCCCAAGAATACTTTTCTTAATTTTAATTCTTTTCCTTATCATACTTGTTTGTGCAAAATGGAAGATTAGTTTTAAGTTTGAACTTTAAGCAGGAAGTGTGTATTCCCACAAGAGAAGCTTTAAAATTCCTCTCCTATGTGCACAGTACACATAGGTGCACAAGAGCATTTCTGGAGGGAAACAAAGTCTTCCACAGAAACTCTTGTGCCACTCTTAGCAGTGGACAATTTTTGCTTGGCTTGAGGCCACTTTACCTGTGGATTGTTTTTTAGAAACCCTTCCACATAATGCTTAGATTTCCAAGCTCCCCCTATTCATTGGGTTGGGCCTCAGAGGCTCTTTCTGATTTATGTAAGATTCAAATTGTATTTTAGGAATACATAGAATTGAGGAAGAATAGGACAATAAAGGACTGAATGAAAAGATCCTTTACTAACTTCCAATAATGTCTGAATTCATGTCTAAGGAACATAGAAACATCTTTCATCTCCTAGTCTCATGTTCATCCCACTCAAACATTCCTTAGGGATAATAGATTTCCTATGTGACTGCAGTCTCAGGAATTGCTCTAGAGAAAACAATCTTTCTCCAAGCTTGAGCAACTTACTTCATCCCAAACCAACTTCCATTCCCTACATTTTGTTTAAATCAAAATAGGTAACTAGAGGGAGTCAGCTAGCTGATGTTCCATAGACTGGCTTCCTTGAAGCAGTGGTAGATAAGTCTTTGACTTATCTCATAACTGCTTCTATCACATAAGGGTGCTACTGACAACTATTTAAAGATGTGGTTGAAAGCAACTAGCATGAATAACAGACAAAAACACCTGTTTAGGGTAGTCACCTGTGTGGGCAACAGCTAAATGTTCAGACTTGGAAGAGCCTTATTGTTCTAAGATACCTGGCCTTGTCTTCCAAACAAAAATCATCCTTGACATCAAGAAAGGGTACTGATTTCTCAATAGACTTATAATTGAGCAGATAAAACAATTTGACCTTGAGCAATTTCTTTAACCTCATTAAGCATCAAATTTCCCATATGAACATAAGGATATTTACCTCATAGATGTATTGTGAAACTTTACTGAGACAAAACATGTAATTTACTTTATATGACTCTTGGAACATAGCAAGCACCAAATATACATTAGTTATTAATACCATTATTTTTGTTGGCAAACTTAGAAAGGATAAAAGCTCAAACATCCTGGATAAGGACTTGAGCCAGGTGTAAAGATCTCGAATTGTAACGTGGCCTTCAGATTCTTCATCAGGAGGGTGGGGCCAGGAATAAGTGCGTTACCCTTGGCACAAGTCCAAACTGCATGACTGCACAAATACTGTAACTGTTCTGTATTCAGACATATTTGAAAGAATTTTTCCAGTATAAATTTCTACATGTGCTGCTTGTTTTGTAATTCAATCTAGGGCAGCAGTGTCTGTGCTATCATTATTTACATTTCTACCTTTTGGTCTTAGATCCAAGATATTTGCAGAAGCATAGATTGGCTCATAATAATTTTTTTCTTTTCTTAAAAAAATGTCATATTACTTTCTTTTATACCTGTAAGCAAATACATATCAATAATCTTTTACATTGATTTGTTTCTGGGGCATTTGGTAAGAAATAATTTACAGAAATAAACTGTCTGATTCAGACACTATAGGTAATTTGACATTAAAATCTTCCTATTGCACCAATCTTTTTTTTGCAGTTTTTGGTTCGGGTTTGAACCCACCACCTCTAGTATATGGGACCAGTGCCCTACTCCTTCAGCCACAGGCACCACCCCCTATTGCACCAATTTTAAGAAATTACTTCAGTATAAGGAAACCTCATTAGCACATATTAATTTTCTCATATTAATACAGTATTTTACATTTTAATGACCAAAACACTTTATAAACAATTAGAAAGTCATCTCATCCTCAATTAACTTTTCTATTCTCTAAGTTATATCCCTTATTGTAACCTAAACAGCTGTTAATCCTCAATTTATAAGTGTAAAAGGAAGAGAAACACTTTTGTCAAGTCTTAATATTGTTATAACAGTAACCAGGTCCTTTTCACTCTTCGCTTTACCTTGGTTGTGTTTGGAGTCTTGCATTCTCTAATGTTTATAACTGCACATGTGCATTAATCTTTCTTCATTAGAGTACCCTTAAATTCTAGAAGGACTAACCTGGCTGATATGTAATGAACTGCTGTACAGAACCCCAATAAATGACCTACTGCATGATCTAATATAGACTAGAAGCTTGGGAATAAATAGGATGAACAATTGAATGGTTGGTATTATTTTATGTAAGGAGAGTCCTGGAAGTGTTCACTCCACACACAAGATTTCCAGGTACTATATTTTTGTATTTCCATGTATATTCCCATTTACTCCTTCTTTGAATCCTTTGTTGTCTTCTCTTGGCTCTAAACTATGGATCTGGGACCATACATCTTTAAGAAAACTTTTCAGCCTTCAAATGACCTCAGAATTACATATTTTCTGAAGCATAACAGAATTTTGCTGTAAATTAAAGGAGTATAACAGGACCTCATACTTAATGACTGTTGATTCAAAATTAATTTTCTTTCCTTAGATGCCTAAATGTACCACAGCATATAATTACCAAATTGTGCTTTGGAAGGGTCGTTAGAGCTTAATCTAATTTTCCACTCTTTTCAGGATTCATTATTAGAGAATCTATGATAGTTTGTAAATAGGTCTTTGATTGAGCACTTACCTAGTAAAGAAGACTATTTATTGCATTAGTAGTTAGAAAAGTACTTTTTAAAATGAGCTAAGACTCACTACCTTAAAACTTTCTTTGACCAAAGTTTGTGATCCTACATAAGAAGATATTTCCCTATTTTCATTTAAAATGCTGTCCTATCAAATTATCTCTTATGTGAATCAAATATAGAGTATTTTAACAGGAAGTATTCCTAATGGTTCTATCTCCATTAATCCATACTTCAAAATATTACCCAGTCTTTTAAGCCACTAGCTCTGACATAGTATCCCAAACATCAGTGCCAAAACCAGAGTGCATTCTCCTATTACAGCAATAATAATTTTACAGTATGGTGGCAGGAAATGCACTTTCAGTTCACTGGCTATAGCCATTAAACTATGTGGCAATAACTCCCTGGAAGGCAGCCTGGTCTCTTGGCTTAAAGGTCAACCATAAGGAAGACAAAAGTAATACAAGAAGGGAAACTATGCCACCTGACCAAAAGTATTATTGAGACACTCTAGATCAGTGCTTCTCAACTTTCTGGGTGAAGGACTTTAAAAAAAATTTTTTTAATATGCCATAAATTTTTGGAAAATACAAAATGATGCACTTGCATGTAGCAATGATCTCAATGCTCTAAAAATTTCTGAATTCTGTAGAATCTCCACAGCTGACCATCTCCCCATACTGACCACCTCCTTAAGTTGACCTAATTTTCATAGACCAAACATGCATCACATGTGCATATCAATACAGGAGGCCTAGTTCCTGATGTTCACACCTCTGGGTGGGGACTAGTTTGCTACAGTCCCTTGGGTGGTCACTTACAGAGGTCCTACAGTACTTAATCAGTATACTTACAGCACTTTTATCAATTGTATACTTATAATACTTAAAATGGAATGATAACAGTTTTTGGAGTGGTCTGTGGAATATATGGTGAGTAACAATGCTCAGAGAGGGAGAAAGGATGAGAATTACATTTGGCATTTTAATCCTCTGATTTAAGTGTCATACTAGAAAGGAACTATTCCTGTTTCTAGTAAGCATCAGATGTGTATGTGTGTTAAATATAAATTGGTGGCCATACTTAAAATAGTGAACACCTGGCTATGAAGATAGTATCAATGAAACAAATTTCCACTTATAAATCATGTTTATAGTAATGTAATGATGAAATCTTGGCTAATCATATGAATATGGAAAGAAATACATTTTCGTAAAGGTAGGTTGTATCAAATAGCATTTTTTCACACTTATATAATTACTGGGAAGTGGCACTGCTATACAGGCAAAAAATAGGACTTCTGGGGCAGCGCCTGTGGCTCAAAGGAGTAGGGCACTGGCCCCATATGCCAGAGTTGGTGGATTCAAACCCAGCCCTGGCCAAAAACTGCAAAAAAAAAAAAAAAAAAAAAAAAACTGGACCTCCAAAATAGTAATTTTGCCAGTAGAAACCTGGAATAAGCCAAAAGGCAAAGGGAATAAGGAGGGAAATGGAGTGGGCAATCGGATTGAGGGATTGAGGAATAGATACATTAATTCTCCTTCTGTCACTGATGTTTGCCCCAGGATGAAGATTTATAAAGGAAAAATTCTAATACTGGAAGCTATCAGATTGGGCATTAGGGCCAAAGAACAGGGCAATACCTCATGAAATATCTGACTGCTACTTGGAATCAGAGTACAAGTAATCAACCACCACTGATTTTCAAGGTGAACTTGGTTTTTTTCTTTTCCCAGGTAGAATAAACCAGGGAGAAAACAGAAAAGAACTATAAATATGGATAAATAGTATTTAGAGAAAGATTTTTCACAGTCAACCACACGCTACCTAATACATTATTAAATACCTTGTTTTCATAAAATAAAAGTTGGCTTCTACAAACAAGGATATAATTAGAAATCTTAGCTATAAATCACATGACCCAGTCAGGCTAGTTTAAAAATAAGCACATTCTCTATTGAATGGCAATTATGTGTCAACTATTCTTCTATGAGCAGGGATACAGCAGTGAGTACAATGAACAAATTCCCTGTCATCAAGGAATGTATATTCCAGTTCCAGTAGTGATATCAAGCAGAATAAGGGAGAAGCAAATGAAAGGAATGTGTGTGTGCCCAGGTATATACATGCATATATGTGCCTCTCTGATAAGGTAAAGTTGAGCTAGAAATTAAAAGAAGTGATGGAGTGAATGAAGAGCATAGAAAATATTCTAAGCCAAAGGAACACAAAATAAAAAGTCCCTGTAGTGGAATGATGAGAGTTGTTTTTTTTTTTTTTTATCTATAGCAAGTAAAGCAGTGTTGCTTCAGTGGAGTGGGTGAGAAAGAATAGACAAACCAAATTATATAGGACCTTTAGACTATTGTATTTTGTCTTTCACATGAGCAGAGACTGCAATAATCTGAATTACATTTTTTATTTTTTGTTAGTTTGAGTTGTTTTACTGACTTACATTTTAACAGTAGAACTGGTGGCTGTGTAGACAATAAGGTAGGGGGTAAGGGTAAAAGCAGGAATATCAGTTATCAGGCTATTACAATGATACCAGGATGAGACAATCGTTGCTTAGATCAGGGTGTTAGCAGTGGGAATAGGGTATATGGTCAGACTCCAGATGTATTTAAGAGGAAATATGGACAAGATTTGCTGATGGATTGAATTTGGAGCATGAGAGACAGAGGACAAAGATTACTATAAGACTTTTGCCTGAGGAACTAGAATAAGATATTGTTTATTATATTATTTTGGAGTTCAGAGGAGGGATCTAGTCTATAGATGTTAAGAGTTCTCTTTACATATAAGGCATTTAAAGTCATGAGACTGGATGTGATTGGGTAGGAATGAGTGTAAACGGAGAAGAGAAGATACCAAAGATTGAGTTTTATATTACTTCAGTATTTTGAAGTTGAGAACTATTGAGAAGAAATAAATAGTACAGATGAGTATGATGAATTGAAAGAGGGGCATCAGAGTTAATGGTATATGCCTGGGAGTGATTGTAATGATGGATCATGAAATCTAAAGTCAGGTAAGGAGGGAAATGAGATCATGAGGAGAGTGACTGGCAATAAAATTGTAGCAGGGATCAATGTATTGGAGTTCCCAGTAGGCTCAAGAAAGTGTTGGAATTGAGGCATTAGAAGGAGTGAGCAGAAAAGATAAGAGATGGTTTGAAAGGGGGATGCTAAAATTGAGCTTATGTACATAATACAGTTGTTTATTAAAGGAAGGCTGAAAAAGCAAGCTTTTGGGGTTCAGCTTCCAGAAACTATTGCCACAGAACTGCTCTGATAAGAAAAACTGTTGCTCCTGCATCAGATGCCAAGAAATTAACTTTACTGAAACATCTGCTGCCAGCACTGATGCCCACTACTTTATCAAGAACTTGACCTTGCAATAGCTGCCATTCCCCAAAGCCAATTTCCCTTGCTACTACCTATTCAAACAAAATGGGTACCACATACTACTGTTTTGTGCATGTCTTCTATTCTGCATCAAAGCCTCATGTCACGGCATCTCATTGGTAAGTTTTGACTTTTAAATTAGAGAGGTAAAAATTATAAAGTAAAAAATACATACAGAAAGGCTATTTTTCTCAGACACAAATATGACAAATGTCTACTATAGGGATTTTAAAAATTAAAAACATAATTGCCAAATATTAACCCTTACTAAAGGAGTAATTAGTAGTATGTACACAACTAAAACTAGAGTTATTTAGTTGAAGACCAAACACGGGATTCTGTCAGTATGCAACACCAAAACCAAAGGAAAGATATGAAAAAGGAATAGACATATAGATCGTTATGAGAATCCTGATCTCTATTTAATGAGTATTGAAAGAAAAAGAAAGGAAGGGAAAGAAAGATGAGACGGAATCAATAAATAAGGAACCAAAGTTTTCTTAAGTTGAAGAAGGACCTAAATCTTCACATTGAAAGAAACTAAGTCTCAAGCAGGAATAATGGGAATAATGTCACATGTCTAGATAGATTCTGATAAAAATTTTAAACCCTAAAGTCCAGGCACCTTGGTGCAGCACATATACTACATATCCCTATAGAGTAGCTCTGCTGGATCACTAACTCACCCCTTCACCAGAATAAATTCAAATGATCATACAGCTATCAAAAAATGAAATCATCAAAATATAAGAAATACTAGGAAAAAATGTTGGGAGATATGGCACAAAGACTAAATACCATAATCCTATAATGGAAGAGTGATGAGTTTGACTACATAACAATTTAAAACATTTGCAAAGCATAAAGTATTCTAAATTAAAAGGCCAATGGCAAAGTGATAAACAAATTAATGTTTATGCCAGAGGTTTAATCACCTTAATATTTATATGTTAGTATCGATATTTAAAAGTATTATTAAGTTCTTAAAGATCCATAATAAAAAAACTTAATAGAAAAATGGACAAGTAACATGCAAATATAGTTCTCAGAATGAGACATATAAATAGCTAATATTTATGCTTAAAGGTGTTGAGTTTGATACTTTTTAAAACCCAAGATATTATTTTTTACTTCTCAGACAGGAAAAGGTCAAGAAATTTGGTACTATACACAATTATGAAGACTGTGAGGAAATTTGCCTAAGCTTGTGGCACTGTAAATTGGCACAAGCTTTCTGGAGAGCAATTTGGCAATATTGATCAAAATTAAAATATATAAATTCCTTGTTTAAGCATTTTCACTTAAAAAATTTATCCTATAGATATAATAACACAAGTGTCTGAAAATATATGTAAAAGATACCCATTGTAGCATTGTTTCTAGGACCAAAACTCTGAAAACAATCTAGATGTCTGTTAGTCAAAGACCGGCACTTCTGGCAAAGTGAAGAGTCACACATAACAGGAGTCTATTTGCGTGAGGACTAAAGAGCCTCTAAATGTATTCTTTTTCTAAAAAAAGAGCTTTATTGAAATATTTTTCAGGTACAATAAAATTTACCCATGTAATGTGCACAATTCATTAGTTTTTAGTATATTCATAGCTGTGCAATCATCATCATTATCTAAAACCAGAACATCTTTATCAATCTAAAAAGACCCTTACACATTGCTGGTGAGATTTGTAAAATGGTGTAGCCACTGTGGAAGTCACTCCCAATTTCTCCCTCCCTCCAACCCCTGTAACCACTAGTCTACTTTATCTTTATGGATTTGCCTATTCTAGATATTACATCTAAATGTAACCATACACTATTTGGCCTTTTTTATCTGGACTCTTTCACTTATTGCGGTATTTTCATGATTCATCCATGTTGTATCCCATGTCAGTGCTTCATTCTTTTTATGTCTGGAAAATATTTCATTTCCGGAAAGACAACATTTTGTTTATCCAGTTATCACTTGGTGGACATTTGGGTTGTTTCTACCTTTTGGCTATTCTGAATAACCCTGCTTTGGAACATTCATGTACATGTTTTTGTATAGACATATGTGTTTAATTCTTTTGGATATATATCTGGGAATGGAATTACTGGATCATATGATAAGTTCATGTTTAACATTTTGGGGAACTTCCAAACTTCTCACCAACAATGTGTAAGGCTTCCAATTTCTCCACTTCACTGCTAACAATTGCTACTGTCTGTTGTTTTCACTTTAGCCATTCTGGTGGGCGTGAACTGATATCTAATTGTGTTTTTACTTTGCTTTGCATTTTCCTGATGCCTGATGATGTTGAGCATCTTTTCATGCATACACTAGCCATTTGTATATTTTCTTTGGAGAAATATTTATTCCATTCCTTTGCCCATTTTTCAATTATGAATGAGAGAAAATGTTTGCAAATCATCTATATAATAAGAAACTTGTACCCACAATTAATAAAGAACTCTCTCAACAACTACAAAGAACTTTGATGATATTTTGGCAGCAAAAAAGGGTTACATTTTGAAGAAGTGCAATTTTTTTGGTCACTTGTACTTCTTTTGTTGTATCTAAAAAGACTTTGTCTAGGGCGGTGCCTGTGGCTCAGTGGGTGGGGGGCTGGCCCCATCTACCGAGGGTGGCATGTTCAAACCCGGCTCCCGCCAAACTGCAACCAAAAAATAGCTGGGCATTGTGGCAGGTGCCTGTAGTCCTAGCTACTCAGGAGGGTGAGGCAAGAGAATCGCCTAAGCCCAGGAGTTGGAAGTTGCTGTGAGATGTGTGACGCCACAGCACTCTAGTGAGTGTGATAAAGTGAGACTCTGTCTCTACAAAAAAAAAAATACTTTGCCTAATCCAAGGTCCTATGCTTTCTTTTCAGACTTTTGTAGTTGTAGCTCATACATTTAAGTCTGTGATCCATTTGAGTTAATTTTTTCTACAGTATATGATTTGAAATAAGGATCAAACTTCATTCTTTTGCATGTGGCTATTCAGTTGTTCCAAAATTGTTTTTTTAAGACTATTCTTTCCCCCATTGAATTGTGCCAACACCCTTGTAGAAAATCAATTGATTATCGATGTAAGATTGTATTTCTGGAGTCTCAATTCTATTACATTAATACACACTTGAGCCAGTACTACACTGTCTTGATTACTGTAGTGTTTTAGCAAGTTTTGAAATCAGAAAGATTTAATCATCTTATTTTGTTCTTCTTTTTCAAGATTGTCTTAACTATTCTATACCTTGTGCATTTCCATGTAAATTTCAGGATTTGTTCATCAATTTTTGCAAAAAATCCAGCTAGGACTTTGATAGGGATTGTGTTAAATCTGTAGATTATTTGGGGGAGTATAGCCATCTTAATAATGTTAAGTCTTTTGATGTGTGAACATGGAGTGTCTTTTTATTTATTTCTTTAACTTATTTCAACAATGTGTTGAAATTTTCAGTGCACAAGTCTTACAAATTTTTGTTAAATTTATTACTAAGTATTTTATTCTTTTTTTTTTCTTTTTGCAGTTTTTTTGGCCTGGGCTGGGTTTGAACCTGCCACTTCCAGCATACAGGGCCGGCGCCCTACTTCCTTGAGCCACAGGCGCCACCCAGTATTTTATTCTTTTTGATGTTATTGTAAATGAAATTGTTTTCTTAACTTCATATTCATATCGTTTGTTGCAAGTGTACAGAAATGCAGTTTATTTTTATATGTTGATCTTCTATCCCAACATTTAGCTGAACTTGTGTATGTATGTTTATTTTAGATAGAGAAGTTGCTCAGGAAGTTTGCTACAAGTAATTTTTTTTGTGTGTGACATGTCAGGGTTTATTGGTCGTAGCAGCAAATGTTACCTTACCTAATATCACATTCAACCTATTTTCCTAATCAGAAAGTCAACATGAGGAGGATGGGTGGAGAGAGGGTAAATGGTGGGATCATACTTATGGTGCATCTTAGAAGGGTATAGGTGAAACTTACTAAATGCAGAATACAAATGTTTGCATACAATAACCAAGAAAATCTCATGAAGGTTTTGTCGAACAGTTGGATGAAAATATTTCAGATTGCATATGAAGCCAGCACATTGTACTCCATGATTGCACTAATGTACACAGCTATGATTTAGTGAAAAATAAATAAATAAATAAAAACTACCTGTATGAAAAAAAAAGAAAGTCAACATGAAAATTTCTGAATCTTCTCCCATATCCATCTCCAAACTACATTATATAGATAAAATTATTATATATAACATTATATATATTTATTATAACAAAATTATTATATAGAGAGATATAGATGTAATTGCAAAGAATCATATTATATTATATATATTATAATTATATTCTACAGGCTGTTGTGTAAAAGTAGTTGAGAAAAACAAGTCATTTGTATTGTTAAGTAATAACAATAAAAACTTATTATTGTTAAGTAATAATCAATTATGTGTTTATAACTATTTTATCACTCACCCCTATAACAGGTGCAGAATTTGCAATATAACTGCAAAAATAAAAAATGTGTTGGGGTCTAGATGAACTCACATAGTCTAATTCGAGAGCAAAGAGATTGTCAGTACCTAAAAGCCAGAATTCTAATTTAGAATTTGCATAAAAAAGAAAGCAAACTCATCCCAATTATTTAATCTTTTGTTGCAGTTTCTCTGAATTCCTTCACATTTTCTTTAGTAAAAACAAAAGCTAAAAGGTAGTCAATTTTCTCCATCAGCAGAAAGCTATTTTAGATTCATTTACCCTTCCCAATCACCAATCTTCCTTCCCTTGTAACTGTGCCTGCTTTATTCAGATGGCATGCAATAGACATCAACTCTACTATACAGAAGTAGTGTGTCATGAGAGTTAATTTATGGGTGTGATCTTTGGAGTCAGACTGCCTAGGTTCAACTAACTTATGTATTTACTACATATCTGGCTTAAACCTCCTACCTGAACTCCAGACCCACATACTCTTGGCCTGAGTTGCTTCATCCTTAAATGGCGATGATTTTAGTGCCTTCCTTGGGTAGAATGATACATTGCAAATATTTAATAAATGCTAGGATGTCATTAATATTACCAATCAACCAGTTACCACATAAACAGATCTGTCTCTAGCCTGGGAAAATTTTAAAATAAGCAAACAAAACATCTCATTGTTAGCCTTTGGGCATCTGTATTTTCTTGGCCTGTTGGAGGGAATATTCCTAAGGGATTATCATTTAAAATTTAGAGGCATCAAGAGGAAAGTGCTAGAGAGAGATAGTGAAAGATACCAAGAAAGCAGAAAAGACAAATAGGAAAGAGAAGAAAAGAGAAGAAACCAAGAAGGCCAGGAGAAGGAAAGTAGGTGGTTGGGGAGAGGGAGTGTAACAAGAATAAAGTTCATGAAGGTAGGGAGAGGTGGGAGAGAACTTGTAATACAGAGTTAAGAGCTTTATTGAAGTTGAGCAGAAAAGAAATCCTTGTTTGAAAGGAAGAGTGGCTATATTTAGTACTGGGTAGGATGTCAGTTCTGAAAATAAACTGCTCTGAGAATCAAACGCAATCCTCTGTGCCATTGTCACCTGCAGCAGCCTGGCCTCCCAGGAGACTAGTACATGGTCATATCAGCTACTTTGGAGCTCATGACATTCATGAGGAATTGCCCCACTTTGGCTTCTTGACCCATTCCTAGGTTTTAAAGCTTCTGATTAATGTGGAGAAAAAAAGTTACATAGCTGAAGTGCATGTGTATATATATATATATACATATATATATATATATATACACTTTATGTATGTATATATGTGTGTGTATATACATGTATGTATACACACACATGCGTGTATATATACATGTATGTATATATACACACACATACATAACATACCTATATAGGGTAGATACAAAGTTCATGTGCAACTTAAATTAGTTTACTATGCATATACTGGGTCTATGTGGAGCAGAAAAGTGTCCTGTAAGTCAATTCCAGAATCTAAACAACCTGTGGCCAGATGCTTAATTCAATATTCACCATCTCTGTGATACATTTATGGCATATGAAAGTCATCATTGGAGCCCAGCACAAAGTATGACAGCCCATGTGAAAAGATATATTTGAAGCACCTTATAAATGTCATAGAGATAAGTCCTGTGGAGATGTCATGCCTGTGTGATTTATGGAGACAGACCCGGCTCAGGATACAGTAGGAAAAGATAGATAATTCACAACCTGAGCCATCAAAAACAAAATGCATGTGAAGAAGGCAGGAAATGAGGAGAAATTTTTCATTTTCTGATATGAATAAATGTAATCATATTACTAAGTACAATTCTATCTACTTCTTCCTTAAAAGACTTAAAAACTTATAAGTAAATCTAGATACACACACACACACACAGAGTATGTGTTGTGTTGCAAAAATAAAGTTGATGCCTTCACTAAAATGGAAAAAAATAGGAGAAAACAAATGTTTTAGTGGAACAAAATATAACTAGAATTCCAGAATGCTAATGTCCAACATACTCTCCTAATTGTTTTCCTGCTTCCAACATAAGCTTCTCTCCTGAATATATACTCCAGAGGACAGCTACAGGGATCTTTTTAAAATTATAAGTCATATTGTGTCACTTCTCTTGACGAAAACCTATAGTATCTTGTCAGCTCTGAGTAAAATGCAAAATATGTAACATGTGAAACTTCACAAAATGTAGCCCTCTGTCTGGTGTCATTGCTACCAGTTTTCCCTTACTCCTTCCATTAAATGAATAGGTATGGTGACTTCTTTGCTTTTCCTAGAACATGTCAAATACATTCTGATCTCAGGGATTTGCTTTTACTGTTCCCTCCCTCTGGGAGATACTATCCCCATATAGTGAGATGAGTTGCTTCCTCACTTTATTTGAGACATGGCTAATGAGAGAGACTTTCCATAGCCACCATGTATAAAATAGCAATCCCCCAACCCTCCTTCATGTTTGATGAAGAAAGGAAGATTGTGAGTGATGTCTAATAGGCAGTTGGGTATGTGGGTCTAGAGTTTAGGTAGTAGGTCTAAGCTAGATATGTGGATTTGAGAGTTTCCACTCTGGGAAAGGAAGCAGTGTTTGTAATGGTCTTTGGGGTGAGAGTAAGTACGGTACATTCAGGGATCTTGTGGAATATTTTGAATATGCAAATTTTCTGGGTCTCAATCAAGATCTCTGAATAAGAATCTCTGGAGGTGAAGCTTAGAAGTATGTAGTTGATAAAGTTCCACATATAATCCTGATGTTCAGTCCTAGCTGAGAACCACTCTAAAAAGACATACATTTCCACTAAATGTACTAGTACTCTCGAAATCACCAAATTCAGTAAATACTTTATATATCTCATGTAATCATTTGTTGGAATTGATAGTTCATCATTCTTATAACTTCAAGTATTCTATTTCCTTGGCTTATAGGCACCACAGTTTCACGATTATCCTGCCACTTTTCTGGCTTTCCTTCTTAGTCTATTTTATGGACTTCCTTCCTGCAAGCCCTCAAATATAGGTGCTTTCCAAGATTTTTCCCTCTATTTTTCTATTACTCTAGTATTCTACCCACTCTCTCTGGCAAGGCTAGTCCATTCTCACAACTTAAATCTGTACATGACTGATGTCTACATTTCTATTCCTGATCTAGATCCTCTTGCAAGCTCAGGACTCATGTGTAATAGTGTAATATTGCCTATATTACCATCTAGGTATTACATGGTAGCCTCAAACCCAAGTACCCAAAGATATTTTTTTTTTAGAGACAGAGTCTCACTTTATCACCCTCGGTAGAGTGCCGTGGCGTCACACCTCACAGCAACCTCCAACTCCTGGGCTTAAGTGATTCTCTTGCCTCAGCCTCCTAAGTAGCTGGGACTACAGGCACCCACCAGAATGCCCAGCTATTTTTTTTTTTGCAGTTTGGCCAGGGCTGGGTTCGAACCCAGCACCCTCAGTATATGGGGCTGGTGCCCTACCCACTGAGCCACAGGTGCCAACCATCAAAGCTATTTTTTTAAACTATTTCCTCCATATCTCAGTAAATGGCACTACTAACATCCTACATAAGTCCTACATTATTCTCTTAATGCCTTCTACTGGTCATCTACTTTTCTTCATCCACACAGTCCTTACCACAATTTAGGCCACAATCATCTCTCACCTGATTTATTGAATTGCAATCTATTGTATTGCAATATATGTGTTTACATGTCCATTTATTCTACTGGACTATGAATAATAGGAGAATGAGACCATTCATTTATTCTTTCAACTGGTATGTATTGATGGCATACTATGTCACATTAATTTATGTATCTCTCGTATCAAGTTTATTGCCTGATATTAAACATATATTAATGCTTACTATTTTCCTCACAGAAGAGGAAAAGAAAGCCTAGAGATGAAGAATGACCTTCCAAAGCCACATAGCAGGTTAGGATACTGGAATTTACATGTCATTACTCTTAGTCCGGCTTTCTTTCCATAAGATCATATTGTCCCTCTCTTCTACCTCTCCATTATTGGTAATATTGCTTTTATACTGTTTGTCATCTTCTGTGGAAAGAAAATAATCATCACCGTCTCTGTAAGCTTTCCAGATAAGAATCTGTGTCCTTAGCATTGCTTATGTCTTCTGCATCATTATTGCTGGATCAGGATAACAATAACTCAGCTTTTTATCTGGCACTTTTAAAGAGATCCTCTTGGCTTTAGTAGGGTATGGACAGAGGGGGGCTCATGTATGAACTTTCATGTTCACAAGCAGATTTGAGCTGTGTCCTGGGAAAAAGAGAATGAGGAAAGACTTTCAGAATTTGTGTGGAAGTATGTGTTTTATGCTGACAAAACAAGAGAAAATGGTTTGTAAGAGAGGTTTGGCCAGGTTGATGGATGAGGTTCCTGCTAATGATTATTTTAGATACTATATTGGACTCTCAACAATCATGTAAAATTGGCTCATTATGTTTGATCTATTTTCACTTGCAGTTACAATTTAGTAAACCTGAATAACCTCAGTACATTCTAGGAATATGAATAAATCATACAATGTGGTACCTTCTAGAGAAAATTTATACATCTAATTTGTTCAGTTGATGATTATAGGGGACTTTCAAAATGTTTTATAAACATGCTATTTTAATACTTTTGGATCTTTGTTTATACTGTTTTTTCTGCTTGCAAAGATCTTTATCAACTCTTTTATTTATTGACTACTTACTGAGCATCTATTCTGTGCCAGGCATTATGCCCAGTTTTGGAGATTCTGTGATAGTTCTTGCAGTTCATTTGGTCATATTGTTTCATGGCATCTGCAATGTTATTCTCTCTTGCTGTAACATCTTTGTCATTCTTCAAATTTTTATTTAAATATCACCTTTCCTAGTAAGCAATCCATAACCCTCTCAATACTTTATTAGGTGTACTTTTTTGCTTGCTCCCTTATAAAACATGGAATCACATAAATTATGTTATAGTGTGATAAAGACAAAATAGAAATACATTTACTGTCTGGATTTATTTACTTATTTCTTTATTCCTACATCGAATATTTACAGAGGACTTTTGTTCTAGGTCCACTCTTCCTTTAAGAAGCTGTGAATCTATTGGGAAACACAGATAAGTAAATAGACAATTTAAATATAGTGCATTTATCCATCCTCTCCCCCCACCTTTAAGTGCTCTGACAACAATAAGTAATCCTCTATGACTCAGCTAAGAAAATACTTCTGACTTCATCTAGATCTCTAAACTTTCTGTGTTTTCTTAAACATAGTGAGTATTATGTTCTACATATATTGTGATCACTGGCTTACTATATCTTCCTATCTTACAGACCTATGTGCTCCTTGAAGACAGAGCTATTGCACAGTGTCTGGAGTATAATACTCTCTCAGACAATAATAGTAATGGCTACCATTTATGGATTACATTACTTGTTACCTACATTATTTCAAGTTATCATCTTTTCTTTTCCTTTTTTAGAGACAAAGTCTCACTTTGTCACCCTTGGTAGAGTGCCATGGTGTCACAGCTCACAGCAACCTCCAGCTCTTGGGCTTAGGTGATTCTCTTGCCTCAGCCTCCAAAGTAGCTGGGACTACAGGCACCTGCCACAATGCCCAGCTATTTTTTTGTTGCAGTTTGGCCAGGGCCGGGTTTTAACCTGCCACCCTCAGTATACAGGGCCAGCACTCTACTCACTGAGACACAGGCGCTGCCCATCAACTTATCATCTTTTCAACAACTGAAGAAACTGAGTCTTAGAAGACTTAAGTAACTTAACCAAGCATCACACAAATACTAATTAACTGAACTGGTTGTAAGCCCAAGTCTGACTCCCAAGGAATTCTCTAGGATTGGCTTAATTTTTGAAGTGTTTCCTATAGTTATCATTTCTTTGAACCTTGGTGTTCATTCCAATAAGATTTAGGGGGACTCCTTAGCTGGTAGATTCTTATCCATGCTTCAGGAACTTAAATCTTTTCTTTTTTCCTTTTTTAAATTAAATCATAGCTGTGTACATTAATGCAATCATGGGGTACAGTGTGCTGGTTTTATACACACTTTGAAATATTTTTTTTTTGAAGAAACTAACTTAGTTGGATTTCTTTTTCTTTTTCTTTTTTTTTTTAAATATGTATTTTATTATTCTTCATTACATTATTTCCCCCACCCCCACCCCTCTGTGGTAAGACAGAATTGATTTACAGAAAAGAATACAGAAAACACCAAAGCTCCTGGTAGAGGGAGAGATACACTTTGAAATATTTTCATCTAACTGGTTAACATAGCCTT
>CAUYRH010180738.1:0-11652 GCA_963574655.1 Perodicticus potto
CACCCTGGATAGAGTGCCGTGGCGTCACAGCTCACAGCAACCTCCAATTCCTGGGCTCAAGCGAGTCTCTTGCCTCTGCCTCCCAAGTAGCTGGGACTACAGGCGCCTGCCACAACGCCCGGCCATTTTTTGGTTGCAGCCGTCATTGTTGTTTGGCAGGCCGGGGCTGGATTCGAACCCACCAGCTCAGGTGTACGTGGCTGGCCCCTTAGCTCATTGAGCCATAGGTGCCGAGCCAAGACTGATTTTCTTTTACCCTTTTTTGTTTTCCAATGTTTTGCCTAATGGATTTAGCAGCCGCTGATAATAATTGCATTGATATGTAATTTCAGTAGATTTTATTACCTTGATTTTACATATTTAAAAATATAAATTATAGGCTCGGTGCCTGTAGCTCAACGGGCTAAGGCGCCAGCCACGTACACCTGAGCTGGCGGGTTTGAATCCAGCCTGGCCCGCCAGACAACAATGATGGCTGCAACCAAAAAATGGCCGGGCGTTGTGGCGGACGCCTGTAGTCCCAGTTACTTGGGAGGCGGAAGCAGGAGACTTGCTTGAGCCCAGGAATTGGAGGTTGCTATGAGCTGTGGATGCCACAGCACTCTATCCAGGGTGACAGCTTGAGGCTCTGTCTCAAAAAAAAAAAAAAAAATATATATATATATATAGTATATATATATATATACTATATATATATATAATATATCAATTATACTGATTCTTAGAGTACATCTCTTTTGATTTTTTAAATGTATATCTACAAAAGTCACTTCAAAGCTGAATAATTATTGCTTCCTAAATTTTAGATTTTTAAAAAAATTAATTGGCTTTCTTTTTCCTTCCTTCACCCAACCTCCAACAGATTGAAGAAGAGATGTTGGCTTTGCAAAATGAACGCACAGAACGAATACGAAGCCTACTGGAGCGTCAAGCGAGAGAAATTGAAGCCTTTGACTCTGAAAGCATGAGACTAGGTTTTAGTA
This sequence comes from Perodicticus potto, assembly GCA_963574655.1. Lineage (NCBI taxonomy): Eukaryota > Metazoa > Chordata > Mammalia > Primates > Lorisidae > Perodicticus > Perodicticus potto. The sequence goes on from CAUYRH010180738.1 coordinate 984, forward strand.
ACATGGTCCTTTCTAATCTCTCCCCTGAGGCATTCAGCCACAGCTATCCAGGAGCTTCAGGTTGGTCTCACAATCCTACTGGGGGTCCAGGACCTCACTGGGGTCATCCCATGGGTGGCCCACCACAAGCTTGGGGCCATCCAATGCAAGGTGGACCCCAGCCATGGGGTCACCCCTCCGGGCCAATGCAAGGGGTACCTCGAGGTAGCGGTATGGGAGTCCGCAATAGCCCCCAGGCTCTAAGGCGGACAGCTTCTGGGGGACGGACAGAGCAGGGCATGAGCAGAAGCACGAGTGTCACTTCACAAATATCCAATGGGTCACATATGTCTTATACATAACTTAATAATTGAGAGTGGCAATTCCGCTGGAGCTGTCTGCCAAAAGAAACTGCCTACAGACGTCGTCACAGCAGCTTCCTTACTTGGGTACTACAGTGTGGGAGCTAAGTGCATATGGTTTATTTTATTCATTTTTGTAAAGCATTCTGTTTTGTGTTTACTAATTGGGATGTCATAGTATTTGGCTGCCAGGTTTTTTGTTTTTTAACTTTTGGGGAAATTTTCAAAAGTAGAATTGATATTAAAAATATGTGTATGTGTGTATATATATATACATACATATACGTACATATACATTTTGTGCATGTGATAAAAAGAAATTGGCTTAGATAAGGGGGTATTTTCTGAATATTGCAAAATAAAGTGCAGCAGAGTAGCTGGAGTCATCACTTTTGGGTGTCTGTATCCTAAGAAGTTTTTGAAAAAATCTAATGCCGTCATATCCAAAATTCTTATTGAGCCACTCATAGCAGGCACCATATACTGAAATAAGTTATTATTGGAACATACCTCCGTATCCTCTGACTAATGTATTTTTTTTTTAATTAAATTGGTCTGATTTCTCAGTGTCATTTGGAGTTAAAAAAAAAAAAGAAGAAGAAATTCATGAACACTAAATGATTGCATTGACTTTCCGAGGGTAGAAAACAGCTTCGTTTTTTTTTTTTTCCTGAATGAATCATAGGTTCGTCAATGGTTTTTGTCCATTCAATTGTGCCTTCTTTGTGTCATGGTGAGATGGGGGTGCTTAAGGAGATCACAAGTTGTGTGGTGATTACATAACCTGTGAGCCTTCAATGGAGAAGACCAGAAGGGCGAGAAGGCCCCTGATGGGTATGTCCAGCAGCAGAGTGAGGAGATAGAGTCTATATATCTAATGTTTTGTTGCTTAGACTGTGATATCTCATCCTAGCTAAGCTTTATACTCCCAAGACCCCGAAAAGTACTTTTACTTTGTTTGTACAAAGACATATAGCCAATACAAATCAAATGCCAGAGGTATTTGAATGATGCCATATTTACAAAATGCCATCTATTGGACTTCTCATCACACTACATAGAAATAATTTGACTATCCCCTTTTGGCTTATGGGATTTCCTGTTTACAGTAGAATAGCCAATTATTTAAATACTTAGTTGCCACAGTGAACCAGGAGTCACTGAGCCAATGATTTTACCAGCTGCTGATTAATCCTCATCACCACTGTAGATTTTGCTGCATGTGCAGGTCTTCTATTTTTAATTGCTGTTTTTGTTGCTGCAGTACTTTACAAACTTCTAGTTCATTGAGACTTACAGACCATTTGGCATCATGTTAACATCACGTAATAGGAAACACTACTTCTGCAAGTCTCAAGCCTCAGTGCTACAGTACTACTGAAAAGGAACTAGGAAGTTTGGCCAATCAAAAAAATAAATAAACTTATAGTAGTCAAGGAATCTCTTGACAAAAGCTAACATTTGGTGGGGGGCATGTTTTGTTTTGTTCTGATGTTTTGTTTTACAATGAAGGATGAACCCAATGCTAAAAGTCAGATGTTACTTGTTATTCCATTGTGTGGAAACTGAGTTGGAGGTGGGGAGTTGTGAATATGATTTGAAGGAAAAAAAAAATGTCCTTTTCAGCAATAGATGAGAGTTTCTACAAGTTATTGTCCTGCTCCCTTCCCAGTTAGTTGTCTTGAAGCACTTTTGCTGCTAACTCTGGATTCTGCTTTTCATGTAGTCAGAGGGCTCCAAGGTAGTACTCGTTTTAGTTCCTCTCAATGATACTCTTCGCCTAGACCAAACTAATGACCAAATAGTAGTAATCTATCACACTGTTGAAGTATTGGTTTTTTTAACCAAATTTCAAGTCTTCCCCAGGTATGTCAGTCTCCATGAATCCTCACCTTTAGGAATTTCCAACATTCATTTGAAGGTAATTGGAAGAAAAATTCATGTTTTAATATATATCTTTTTAAAACCAGTAGATTTTCCAAACAATTTTAGGCAGTGTTTCAAGTAGCACTATGATGTATTATCCTCTTGACTATGTTCCAGATCACTACTTTTTAGGTAAACATGAAATGTACTTGTTACACCTAATGAAAGGGGCTTTTATTCTTCTCACAATCTTTTTGCATTCAAATATTATATACAATATTTCAAACAAATTGAGAAGTCTACCTATTTGGAAGAAAATAAGAGCTTTAGAATTTAATTAAATATCAATAATATAATAGAATTTGATACTTTAAAAAATCATAAATCTGGCCGTCTGTGCTACCGGAGGAGTAGAATAGGGAAGCAAATTAGTTTTGTATACAAAACTCCTTAAAGCCTAAAACTATTGATGATACAGTTTAAAATCTAGTTATAGACTTAAATTAGCCAAATTGAATTACTGAGTCCATTCATATCATACATACCCATGAAAGAATGATTGACTATTGACTCCAAATGTTTATATCCAATAAGGCTTTGTATCCATTTTGTTTGGCAGCTGGTTTTACATGAAGGTCATGATTACACCTGGATTATTCCATTAAGTTAATCTTTTTTTTTTTTTTTGGCCAGGGCTGTGTTTGAACCCACCACTTCCAGCATATGGGGCTGGTGCCCTACTCCTTTGAGCCACAGGAGCCCCCCTTCCATTAAGTTAATCTTAATTAAAATATACATATATAATTTGCAGAAATGATTTCAAATTAGTTAGTTTGTGTATGTTTGAGAGATCTAGCTTCTGAGGAAACTCATACATAGTAGGAAACATCACAGAGTAAAAGCTTATAGCAGAAAGTTCTGAAAGCTTTTGACATACCCTAAGAAGGAGCAAGCACTTCTGAATCAGTGTGCAAATGTCAGCATTTGATCAAGTTAACACTACCTCCTTCCTAGTATTGGTGTTCACTCATTACATATGTGTTTAAGAAAATTAAAAGTTTGGGAAATTTTTCTAGCATATCAGAAGTCATAAATGCTATATCTGGTATCCAGAGCCTGGCAGTAAAATACTTCTTACGTTCACTCACTCTCTTTTTGGTTAGCATTTTTAAAATGCAAAGCCTCATACCTTATTATATATTTTTCCAAATTGGGTTCCCTTCCCTTTGCACACAATTTTTTCTCCCCCCCCCATTAAAGTCAGCTCTAACCCCAAATTATAGTATCTGAAAGTATTTTCATTATATAAATGTTAGCTGAGAAATGTGTTTATTATTTTTATTCAGAGCTGCCATTCTTACTAGTCATTTCTATACATGGAGATAAAAGAGTTCTGTATTTGAAGCCAACACCCATAGTTGTATGATACTTAGTACTCTAGGTCAAAGATTTATTAGTAAATCGAACTGTTTTGGCTGCCTAGACATCAGGTAAACACCATTTAATACACTAAAAAAACTGTCTTGGATACTCCCTTCCACTTCCACCAGTTTTTTCCAACCCTTTTTCAAAAATTGAAAACTCTATGAGTGTCTTTTTCAGATCATAAGCCAGACTTTAGTGACTTTCTATTTCCCTAAGTACTAAGTGTCTGGTATTTTAAACTTTTATAGAATACATTGTGTTGGACACTGGAATAATACTATTTATTTTCACCTGTGAAAAATTACTTCATTGTACTTGAAACACCTCCTTTGCATTTCTCCATTTGTGCCATTCACTAGTGGAAATAAATTGTATTATACCATTATCTACTGGCTTTTTAAAACTGTGTTAAATATGCACATTTTTGGTATAGCTAATATCATTTGTATGTATATATTGTATATACATATGAGTGTATGTGTGTATAGATAGATGGATGTAACCATATTGTACATTTCCATCAGGGCACTTAAGGTTCTGGGTTTTTTTGTTGTTTGTTTGTTTGTTTGTTTGTTTTGATTTATTTCAGTCCTCAGTTAAGGCAAGAATGCATGCGTTTCTTAAGAACGAGTACTCTGGGTTGATATTTATGAGAAGGTAGTCACTAGATGCAATCTTTTCCTTTTTAATCCCCTCTTAGCACTTGGGTGAGTGGAAAGTTAGGTAAAATATGGAATTTTAAGTTGCAGTGCAGTAAAATAGTGCCAGAGAGGGAAGCCAGGTAGTGTTTCAGTGAGTTGGTGTTGTGACACAACAAAAGATAAGTGATGTAGAGAATGAACCATGGAAAGTAAGAACACTGATCGTGTTTCCTCTGCAGAGATGATAAAAAGAATCAATAAATCACACAATCTTTGTATAGTTTCCATGTGTATTTCTTGAGTAGTGATGCCATTGATCCTCTTAACTTTTTTTACTCCATTAATACTAATAACTGTATTTTGCTGAGGATCAGAGCAGCCAAGAAAGGAATTGCTGCTAAAGGATCTAAGTTTCTCCTAAACTGTAAAATCAACAGGAAATGGCCACTTGGAGAGTATTTGGTATTGGTGTGAGGGGCTTTCTCCCTTTAGCTGCCTCTTCTTGCTTGCTAATAGTAAGTTCTTTGTGCACCTTCCACCCTTCTGAGCCACTACTCTTCAAGCAGAAGTTTGGCCCAGTACAGCAACCCTTTACTTGGAGGTTTATGTGGTCCTGCATTTTGTCCCATGCTCACAATGTGAAATGTCTTACTGTGTATTCAAGTCAGAAAATAATATATTTAAGGTGTATAAATGTGAATCTCCTTTAGTGATGGAAGATGAGGTTCTCATTCCTTATATAGAAAAGCACCTTCTCTAATAGCAATGTCAAAACTCGGGCTATCATCTTTGAGCTGCTTAGCAAATAGACCATTATTGGAGAAAAACAAATTCTCTTATTTCATTTTCCCCCATTGAACATGATAGTACCCCCAACCAGGTTGTAGCATTGCCTTTTAAAAGGTACTCACTCACTCTTAGTTGTTAAGAACTGGAAATTTCCCATCCTCAGATTCCTTAAAGGATGAAAAGTATGCTGTACACTTAGCAGACTTGCCTCTTATATGCAAGGACTACTGATTGAAGTCTGTGTTGCTGTGTCTGGTTATGTTGTCTGCACTTTTACTACAGTAGGTCTGTGTTGGAAATGCCTTAATTTGTAAAGAAGCCAGTTTTATTAAACACTGTCTAGAAAAAGAAAGTGAAGCTGAGAACTCTTATTGTGCATTTATAGTTTCTACTGAATTCTGGTAGCCCTGTTTAAAGTCATGTTGATTAATTTTTTCCTCCTTGTTTATAGTCACATTTCCAAAACTTCATTCATACAAGGGAAGAGAACCCATGTGGCTTAATTGTAGTATTCAGATTATAAGAAATAACATGAGTTAATATGCACCTTATCTGCATGTTTTGGATTTTTAAACTTGCACTTCCATCCACACAAAGGTAGATTATCTTTTAAAGAAAATAAAGACAGAGAATTAAAACTGGGGAGCCACTTTCTGTATTACCATCCCTGTCAGCTATTTCCAAGCAATCTAAACTTGTTGAAGTTTTAGACATTTGTGTATATGTGTGTGTGTGTGTTTGGTTGTATTTGTTTTTGTTTTTAAATGTACAAGGGGTTCTTCTTTTAATAGAGAAAAAGGTTAATCCTCACTGAAACATCAGGATGCCCACTGGATATACTCATCTGAACCATCTATAGGTAGTGTGCCATGAAAAATGGAGAGAAGATGAGACTTCTGAATGAAAAAGGGTATCTTGATGCCCAAGAATTCTCCCCAAAGTACGGGTAATTCAACCTGCACAGTTTTCTTTCACTCATAGTTTTTAGCAGTTGTGAGTGAAAAATCATGTAATTATCTGTAAATATGTAGCTAACAAATTGACCTAGTTTCTGTATTCTTTTTGTTTTTGTACTAAAGTTTATAGGTCTGTGCCAGCTAGAGAGGAGTTGCTGTCATTACCAGTTGTGGTCCTAGCATCTAACCCTGAAACGATCTTAGGTGATATTTTTAGAATTAATGCTTAAATGTTGTTAAACAGGGGAAAATGAAGCTTAATCATTGGTCAGGTTTGAAATCTTTTTAAGTGAAATAATTTTATTTAATATAAATGATCACACGTCCTCAATCATGAATGAGGTAGGGAGCCCCCCTCCCCCAGTGGCCATGTTTACAGAAGTGTATTTTGTCTATAAAGTGCAAGTGTTTTAATGTTAATGTAAATTATGCAGGTGATAACATTATGGTTTGGAACTATTTATTGGGCTCTTTAACTGAATTTTCAAATAACATGAACTTGTGCTACTGCAGGCACATTAATCCCGTTTCGAGAACATTTTTCCTATTTCTCGAATTCTGTGTGTTCCTTTGTCATTACCCCCACTTAACCTCCCTTTCTCTGATATGCCTTGTAGCCAAAGTATTGAAGACTGGTGAACATAGATGAGGGAAATGTATTTCTTAGAAATCCATGAACCCTCAATTGTATGCTTTCAGTATTTGTGTTATATGTTTCTATGGCAACTCTGAGGTCAATGGTTTAGAAATGAGATACCAGTGTTGATGAAAAGTGTGTACTCTTTGCTTTTGCATGGCTTGGCTTAGTATCCAAGGTATATTAGAGCCACTTAAGAGCATGAAGACCAGTTATATGGGAACAGGTTTCTTTCAGTGGCACATTTTCTTTTTCCTAAGCCCCAAATACATTACCTAGGCATGAACATTATCGTTAGTATAAGTTGCACATGATTATGAAGTGAATTATGTGATTCAAAAGGATATAACTGCCTAACATTTACAGATTCTGGCTGGTCTTTGTGACCATTTGGCACATATCTAAAAACCTGGGGGATATTAGAACCCTTTTTCTTTTTGTGGTCATAGACAAGTATATGTATAATTTATCAAGATGTTGGCTGTGCCTGGTGTATTGCCAGACAGCTGTCCTTTGGTGTCCATTCCAAATGTGGTGATGTCCTTTCTTGCATTTCATACTATCAAAGAAACCACTACCGCTTCGTCCTAATAGCATTTTATACCTTTTATTATACATTAAATGGGAACTGTGCCTACTTAAGAGTGACCCTCCTATTAATTACACATCTCCCCAAAATCCAAGCCAGACAGACAAGGGAAAACCGTTTTTAAAAGTCCACATAAGGCCAGTAATTTATCTGAAAAGGTGTTTTATAATTATCTTGGCATTGGTTATATGAACTTGTTAGGAGTTGCGTGTGGTTTTCATAGGGTAAAATCCAAGTGAAGAGAGGGATGTTCGGGGTTCCTATTAGGAGATAATCTTATTTTACCTTTCCTTTTAAGATCCATCTTTGCTAGAACAGTAATTCTCCAAATTTGTGGGGGTTTTTTTAATAGGGAAATTTTTCAACAGCGATGTTCTGATGTAAATAACAGTTACAGTGCATATAATGTCCCCAGACTGTTCCAACCTGATAATTTGTAAATGCTTTAGAGTTTTTTAACTTAACACTTGTGTTGCTAAATCCTATTTATGTAAGTCTGCTAAAGTTTTTAACCCAACTTTAAAAACTTCAGACAAACATTTAAATAATGGATGGGTTACTATGAGCAATTTAGCTTTCAGAACCCCCTTGTTTTAGTATATGAAAAGGCCTAATGCGCATTAATGAGGTTGGAGAGACTATGAGAAATATGTATAGTGTATATTTTAAAACAGCTTTGCTTGTATTGTGAAGATTTAAAAACAAACTTGAGATTTTTAAAACGTAACTATTAACACAGTTTTAACATAAGTTATCCCACTGGGTTTAAGAGCATCTTGAATGTATAATCCTTTTTGTAACCCAGGTTGGTTTCTGCTTTTACCAGTCACCCAAACATTATTTATGTTGTTAGTTTTATGTACTCATTTCTCTTTGTTTTCCTCAAACAGCATGATTTTTTTTTTTGCACATTTAGAAATTTTTTTAAAGGAAGAAATTAATACATCATTTTCTCTGGATTTTCTTTGCTCTTCTCTTTCTTTCTACTAATCCCTTCCTTAAAGGCCATATCACTCCATTTGCATTATTTGTGCAAATGCCAGGGGTTGGCTTTTATTTTTATTTTTGCTATTTACTTAAAAAAAGAAAATGCTTCAGTCAATTGCTTTTTTATTTAAAAAAAAAAAAGAAAAGAAAAAAAGCTGTAACCTTATCATTTCTGAGTAGACCATTGGAGATGAATGCACACCTGTAATGGCCAAGGACCAGCTTTGGTGGCTAAAGGGAATATTTTAACTAAGCAAGAGGTTCTTTTCTAAAAGTGGTATATATTATCTACAGTCTATTTCAGTTATGCCCACCAGTCAGAGGTCCAGATAAAATGAGGGTTATCAGCTAACTGATACGTTATCATTGAGGTTCATCAATGACTTTGTATATTTCTAGTTCCCTTTGGTGAAGGGAAAAAAATGATGATTTTGCAAGACCTAGATTTTGGCTTGGTTTCTTGCCTCCTTTTTTGGCAGCCTCCATCTTCTCATCTCCCAAAGCCCTTGAGCCTGTAGGGTTTTCATAGTGAACAAAAAACGGTCATTTTAACAGTGGGACTGATTTTTGGATAAGAGAGTATTATGTTGAAAGTGTGGTAGTCTACCACTACCACTTTACCAATGACTAATTTTAAATATACACTGTCCTCTCAATTTTTGGACCAAACAGATACCCACAGTGGAGGCTTATCAAGGGTTGCAATGGGAAAGAAGCCTCTCCCTCACTGTCAGCACCAGCTGGTAAAGGTGACTGTACAGATGTGCATTTTCCTTTTGGTAGAAATGGTCCACAGCACTAACTGGTAAGGCTTATTGTACAGTATATTGTCAGTATTCTTCTGGTTCAGCATACCTTATAGTTCATATATAACCTGTATTAATTGTATAGATAGTGCATTTAAAGCTGTTACCAAGTTGTCAGAACATAAGAGCGAAAACAAGGTCATATGTAATATTTTGTTTGTAAGTATCCTTTGTATCATAGCAAAGGAAATGTTTAAAGAAAATCAACTGTAATAAAGTAATTTTAGTATACAGAGTGTCTGCTTGAGTTTTTTAAAGCAACTCTATTCCCATAAAGATAAAGCATATTTCTGTTCGTGTACTATCTATTGGATAATTACTGAACCTCAGGCACTGTTGTGGATGTTGGGGCTACAAAGTGAATAAGATAAAGGTAAGTGAGAACCACCAGATAAAAACATAAACCCCCTATTCTTATTGCCTCACTTCTGTCTGCCCAGAATGAAGTGACCTCTTGTGTTCTGGATGTGAGGTGATTGTAGTTTAGGTTCTGTTGGATGCAGGCTCTTATTTCTACATTGTAGTCTATATAACTACAGCTTTTCCTACACATGGACACATAATTGTAGGTAGGTCTCTTGTACCTTGAACATCACTTCAAAAGGTGGTCTTACCTAGGCCTATCTCCCCAGCTTGGAAGTCTTCACATTTTAGCCTTTATGGAGCAACAGACCATCTAATCCAGTCCTACTGTTTAAAACGTTGTTTAAGAGACTTTTTTTGTCAAAAGGCTATTTGGGGATGAGGGGAAATGATCATGAGCTGGGATTTATATATTTTTTTAATTTAAAATAGTTTTAAGTATCATTTTTTTTAAGTACAATTTTTTTTCTTTTTTTGTAGGAAAGGTCTTTATTGGCGGGGGATGCTGCAGAGCAGCACCAAGGAGGAGGGAAAAGAGAGAGAGAGAAAGGGGGGGAAAGGAGGAGAGAGGAGTGAGAAAGAGAGATATGGGGGAAAGGGGAAGAGAAGGAGAAGAGCTAAGGTACAATTTAAATTACGAATCCTATTGAACAGAAGAGTGAAAAAAAATGGCACAGACTTTTAACTCCTAGAATGTTAATATCGAGCTATTTTCAGATAAACTAAAATACAGTTTTTCAATTTGCCTGTGTCAGACAGCTATGTGGCAGATCCCAGATTAAATCCAGTATTTCCTATTTCCAGTATTTTCAGTATACTCAACCTGCATTTGAAGGAACTCAAAAAGATTTTTTAAAAATATGATTTCTAGGCTTGGCGGCTGTGGCTTAACCGGCTAAGGCGCCAGCCACGTACACCTGAGCTGGCGGGTTCGAATCCAGCCCGGGCCTGCCAAACAACAATGACGGCTGCAACCAAAAAATGGCCAGGCGTTGTGGCGGGCACCTGTAGTCCCAGCTACTTGGGAGGCGGAGGCAGGAGACTCGCTGGAGCCCAGGAGTTGGAGGTTGCTGTGAGTTGTGGTGCCACAGCACTCTACTCAGGGCAACAGCTTGTGGCTCTGTCTAAAAAAAAAAAAAAAAAAAAAATATATATATATATATATATACACACACACACATGTATGTATGGATGGATGGATGGATAGATAGATGGGTTTTGGCTGTAACAAATGAACCAGTAGGAAACCTATTAGCTGTAATGTGGGTA
>CAUYRH010180741.1:0-26587 GCA_963574655.1 Perodicticus potto
CCTGTAGTCCCAGCTACTTGGGAGGCGGAGGCAGGAGACTCACTTGAGACCAGGAATTGGAGGTTGCTGTGAGCTGTGATGCCACAGCACTCTATCCAGGGTGACAGCTTGAGGCTCTGTCTCAAAAAAAAAAAAAAAAAAGACAGACACTTACATTTAACCTAAAACTAGTATGGTTTACTAAACATGTTTGTTTTTTCACAAAGTATTGTTATACATATTTTTTAAAAATAGGCTAAAAGAGTGCTTAGATCAATATCAAACCAATAATTTAAGAAATTAGAAACTTTAGTAAACTAAATTTGACAACATATAAAAAAGATCATCTTGATCAAGGTCAGTTCATTCAAGGTATGTAAGGTTTAGTCAATATGCTTCTCACCATTTTAACAGATGGAGGGAAGGATTCGCAGAAAATCAAATGCAGAAAAATGTGATAAATTCAGTATTCATTTTTTAATAATCTCTTAGCAAACTAGAATTTAAAAATAACTTTCTTAATTTTATAAATTATGGCTTTTCAAAAATTTACAGCAAACATCACACTCCATGGTAACACTGTAGTTCTAATAGTTTCTTCTTCTCCACAAGATCTGTCCCTTTAAACAAGACCTGAATCCCTGCTACCACCACTTCCCTAGCACTATATTAGGGGTCATACCCAAGACTATAAGAAAGGACAGAAAGGTATAACTATTGAAAATGAAGGAATCAAGTGGTTATTATTTCCCGATTACATGATAGTATACAGATAAATCTTTAAATAAATTATTAGAATTATTAAGAGAGCTTAGAAGCTTTGTTAGATACAATATCCAAATAGTATGTATGTATGTATGTATGGGTGTAGGTAGGTATGTATGTATTGTGTTCGTGAAACTTAATAGAAGAATATTAAAAATTTATATGGCAGGTTAAAAGACAAAGACTAGCAAAGATGGTGTTGCAGATAATAGGGTATGAAGACTTTCTCTCTTAGAAGTTAAGCTGCAGTAAAACTGTGCTATTCTAGTGCTGGGGTTGGCAAATTGTTCTGTAGAGTGCTAGGATAATAAATACTTTAGGCTTTGTGAGCTATAGGTATCTGTTACAACTATTCAACTCTGTCATTGTATGTGGTAGAACAATAGCAGCAATAGACAATATATCAATGAATGAGAATGTGTTTCAGGTAAAATCTTATTTATAATACCTAGTGGTGGGGTAGGTTTAGAAGAGTTAGAATGAGGAAAACTGGCAGATGAAGACAAGATGAATGTAAAGACAAATTGGATAACTGAGAATATATCTGGACAAATACAATAAACAATATTTAGGAAGTTAAAAGGGACAGAAACAATTTTCAACAAAGTTAAGGAAAAGTTTGTAAAAAATCAGTAGTAAATTTAATGTGTTTGCTATAAAAGTGATGCTGGTGCCATGAACAGAAAAGAGGTTTAATTATTTGAAACTGAAGATAAAGAAGAAATTAGTCAGAAAAAAAGTTAGTTGATGACTCATCAAGCATTGACCCCAACATTTGGATATATGAGGCTTAGACAGCTCAGCTTCCTATTCATTAAATAGGTCAGACAAACTATTTAATGAATACTGTCAATCAGGCATGGTCTAGAAACTGGCCTTTTCAATAATCTCATAAATCAACACTGATGCCTCATGTTCATCAATGACAAGAAACATTCTGCTCTTAGGACTCAAGAGCAGGTATCCCCTGGATAGAAAGCGTTTCCACTAGGAGACAATGTCTTATTCAGTGAGCAGAAATTATTTTAAATATTTAAAATGATCCCCATTTTAGCAAAAGGCAAAATATTTATATTATCTGAAGAAAAATCAGAATTTGTTATAATCCCTATTTCAGAAACTCAGATTTTAAAATTTTGTGAGGAAGGAAATACCTATTAAAAGAATTAGACCTAGCTCAGAGTTCACTTGTTAGTAAATAAAACTCCAGTTCAAAATAAAGAGGTGTCATATTTTTCCCTGAAATTTTTGTAGTGAGCTGGCATCGAGTTCCTGGGATTATTCTCCCATTTCTGTCCTTGTTAATGAGTGCTAACCTGTCAGCCTCTCCTGAGCTCAGCAGGACTGTGATCTCTAGGGTAGCCAGGGAAGAGGCTACTGTAGGACATTCTCACTGTGTGCTACCAGAAGGGCTTGGGATCAAGATGGGAGTGATGGTGTGAAGGTCTGAACACTAATGAATTTGGCTCTCAGAAATTTCTGGACCAGCAGGAAGTTCAAATTCAGCCGAAGTGAGTATGTACCCTATTTTCCTGGGACCACAAAGAGGGCCCAGGAAAAGGAAGGCCAGGTCTCCGTAAGTGTGGACCCCAGCACATTACTAGAAACTTTTACTGATAATCGTTCATTCAGTCTTCTCAAAAGGGTGCTGGACCTATGCCTCTTACCAGGACAACTGCGCATTGGGAAAAGAGAAATAATCAGACATTTCAGGGAACACTAGACGCTCCCTCTGAACTGACGTTGATTCCAGGAGCCCTGAAACACCACTGTAGCCTTTCATTCAGAGTGTGAGCTCATAGAGGCTGGTGGCCAATGGAGCTTTAGCTCAGGTCTGCCTCACAGTGGGTCCTAAACCCATCTATGGTTACTTTCTCAGCTCCAGAGTGCATAAATGGAATCTAATTTCCATTGAAATTAGAATCAAATATGCTTAGCAGGTAGCAGACTCTCCACATTGATTCTGTGACAAAGCTTGGCAAAGACAATGAGTCCTCATTAGGTGTGATGACCTCAGGCAGCAGAAGGGCTCCTCCTGGTTCTCCAACAGGGAATCGGTGACAACCTACCCAGTGAAGCAGAGATTGCTACTCCTTCCTCTACTCTTAGGTGGAACCCTATCAGCAGAATCTAAGCCCATGACAAGAAAACACACACACACTCTCCTAAAGGAATTTTGCAAGAGGAAGAACATGAGAGGAAAAGCCCAAAACAAAAAGACAAGCCTCCGAATGAAACAGTCTCTGAAGAGATTCAAATATAGGTATCTTCCAACTTTCTGTACCTTTAAATAGTGGATCTTAAATTTTTTAAATTAATTACATAGATGAGTTGAAAAGCATGGTCACTATTGAGAACCTGATTAGTAAGCTGGCTAAATCAAGTGAGAGAACTATTTCAAACCACAGAGCAAAAATAAATAAGGATAGAAATCATGAGGGAAAATAATTGGTGTATTCATTTAAAAGAGCCAAATTATGACAAATACATGTTTTAGCATGAGAAAAAGACACACCAGATGGATGAGAGGCAAGACACAGTCATCCAACAAACAATAGATGCTGATTTTCCGGAGCTAAATGGACACCTAATCCTGGACACTAGAAGTCTCAAGGACTGCCAGATGAGACTCAAAAACACAACACAACAGGTGAAGAGAAAAATCTCATGTGCTCCCAAGAGCACATGACAAGATACATGTACAGGAAAAACAAATCGAAGTCACCTCTGACGTGCAACACTGGATGCTGGAAGATGAAAGACGGAACTTTTAGTGACTACAGGAGGTGTGAGCTGCCACCCTGGGTCCTCCTAGCCAGCTAAGACACCACATACTCAAGAAGAGAAAAGAAATGTGTGAGGATACACAATGATTCAGACAAACTGAACGCTGAGAAAGCCACCTGTGGAAACATTCTGACCAAATAACTAATCAGATATAAAATATTTCTTTCTATTGATGTCCTAGAGATGGCACCCCTAATCACCATGTATTTTGTGACTTAAAACAACAGAAATGTGTTCCTCACAATTAAAAGGCCAAAGTCCCAGGTCAAGGTGTTGGCTGCCTCCAAAGTCTCTAGGAGAGAAGACTTCCTGCCTCTTCCAGCTGCTGGTGGCTCTTTCCATCCCTTAGCTTGTAATCTCTGCGTCCATCTTCAGACGGCCTTCTTCCCCGTATCTCTGTGTCTTGGGTCTCCTGCTCCTTTCTCTTATATGGACATCGTTCATTCATTTAGGAACCATCTTGGGATTCTTAACTAATTACATCTGCAAAGACCGCATTTTCAAGTAAGATTACACTCTTAGCCTGCCTTTTAAGGACCACTATTCAACCTATTACAACATGTTAAAACAGGAGATCATAAGAGGGGGAAAAAAAACACAATGGTAAGCAATAAACCTTGGGTTTATAAAATGCTGAAAATATGCCATGTAACTGCTAAACCAGGACTTTTGAAATGGAAAAGAATTTTTGGAATACTGCAAGGGAAATTCCAATAATAGTCTAGACTAAAAATAGTAGTCTATCTCAGCAAAAGCCAGTAGTAGAGGGGAGAGGGAGAATTAAAGGAAAGGAAAATATTTCAAACTGCTCACTTGTGAAGGCGGGATACAAACAGTCGGAAAATAGGACACCTTGATGGAAATAGAGGTCTGTTTTTGCATATCAGAGAACTACATGTTAGGTCCTGAGATCAGGGAAGGGAGGGAAATGTTCTGCCTTTTAACAAGAAGGAAGAAGGAATGAGTGACAACTTGACCAACAACCCTTTGCCCCTAGAAAAAGAAATGCAACACTGTGAAATAAGTAATAACATAATAAAAGTAGAAGAAATAAAATATATCAAGTATATCACTAAAAGGGCAGCTCTACCAAATTGATTATATAAAATTAACACAGTTACAATTAGATTTCCAACAGTGTTTGTTTTAATGTTGGGTTCGTGTGAAAGAAGAAATGTCCCAAGGAGGAATGAAAACTTATCCAGCCTTCTCTATATGTATGTATCAAAACATAATATAAAACTATTGAAATTAAATAATTTTAAAGCTGATGTTAGAAAAAAATCACAGGAACAACATAGAAATTCAAGATAGAAACCAAAGAATACAAGAGAAATTAACTTGCAACAAAGTTGGTATTTCACCTTTTGGAAAAATGGATTATTTATTATTAAATGAGCTGTACAATTGCCCATCCATTTAAAAAACGTTGAACTCCTATCACATAACATATGAAAAACTAAGTTCTACACTGAAAAATGTAGGAGTAAGAGAGTCTTTCTTAACCAAGAATATAAACCCAAACTATAATCAGTAGACATACATGATTACATAATTTAATAATATGGCAATAATACTATAAAAGATAGTGGACAAATAATAGGGAAAAATTATTTTCAGCATAGAAGAAATGCAAAGGATAATGACTTGTACAGTATAAACAAAACTTCTATACATTGGCTAGAAAAACAGACAACCCAATAGAAAAATAGGTAAAGGATATGAATACCCATTTCCACAGTACTGATGGAGGATGAGATTAAAAGAATATTCTCATATATAGGTGGCTGTTACAACATGCGTTGACATCACTCTAGTACTGAGTGCCAGATAATTCCCTATAGCCAACCCACTTCTAGAAATCTACCCCATTAAATAAAAGCCTAGTATGTAAATGTTATGGATTGAATTGTGTCCCACCAAAATTCATATGCTGAAGCCCTATCCCCAGTGTGATAGTATTAAGACATGGGGTCTTTGGGGTATATTCAGGTTTAGATGAAACAATAAGAATGGGGCTGTCCTTTATGGGGAAAGGTACCAGCGATCACTCACATATTCTCTCTCTCTCTTTTGAAAAAATTTCAATGGTTCATTTTTACCTTTAATGGGTATTATATACTGTTATTACTTCCATTTGGAGATAAATCCCTCCAATTCAACCATATGCTTCTAAGAATAACAGTTATTAATTTTTGATGGCCACAAAGTATTTCATGATGTATAGGTACTATAATTTATTGAGCATTCAATTTTTTAAAGATTTTTTTCCAATACAAACTAGACTGCAATGGACATCTTTTTTCATGCTTCCTACTGTGTTAGTCAGTTTGGGCCACCACAGTGCATCAAAATACCATAGATTGAGGAGATTAACCAACAGAAATGTATTCTCTTACAGTTATTTTCTTCTAAGAGTTTGTAAGTTTGATATCAGAGTGCCAGCATAGTTAGGTCCTGGTGAGGGCTCTCTTTCTGGCTTGTAGATGGCCAGGATCTTGCTGTGTGTTCCCATGGCCTTTCCTCAGTACTGACTAATACAGTCAGAAGCATGAAATTTAATATATTCACATAATTCAATCTTACTAAGTAACACTTTTCATCAGGATTACTCAAAGAACTTGTAAAAACACAAATTTCTGGTCCCTTAGACCAAGAATTTCTGATTAAATAGATCTACTGTAGAGATGAAGTTTCTGGAATGATACTGATGCTGATGATTGGAGGACCATTCCTGATCTGCTTTCTTGAAACTTTTTCTTTTCTTACCCAAGTGATGCAACATACATATAAAACTAAATGAACCCCTGCTGTTTTATTCCTTCCTTCTCTTTTTATGGCTAAAGATATAATTATTATAATAATAAGCATAATTTTGAAAAACTATAGCTCGAGTACTCACTTTGGCTAGTAGTAATAGGTTCCTACATTCAGGACAAATATTGGGCAGAGCATGAGCCAGTCACTGTGCTGAGACCAGGAACCCAGAGGAGAAGAAGATCAGGATCCTGACCCTTAGAAAAACAGCAGTCTAGTGGGAGGGGGACAGGTCTTAATCAAGTGGAAAGCCAAATAAAGGTAAAATTACAGGGTCTAAATTTGCGCTGCATTTGAGAATGAATACCCAGAGCCAGGTCAGGTGTATTGGGAAGCATCTTCTTAGAAGCACGTTTTCCAGTAATTCTTGCATAAACTCTGTAGAATGGCAGCACTGTTTTCCCACTTTTGGTGAGACCTAAACTGTACTCAAATCTGTGAGGCTCTTATATGGTTGCAAGGACTCAGAGATTCATCTAAATCCATTGCCTTTGCTGTTAATCATAGCAAATTATAAAATTTATATTTACAATATTACAATAAAATTTGTTTACTCAAATTAAATTTATATTTTATTTTATTTATTTAATTTTATTTTAAATTTATATTTACTCAAATTAAATTTATATTTAATTTTACTCAAAATTTATATTTACATTTTACTCAGATGCTTACTACCTGACTACTTTGATCCAGTCAGATAGTAAGCATCAAAGAACTGGACCTTTTGGAAGAAGGTTGACAAATAATCATCAAATTTTCAAAAATATATATACTTTTTTTTTCTAAATAAGAATATACCAATTCAGTTGGCTGATAGCCTCTGATCACTCCGGTTTTCTCTTTAAACAGTAGTTGGAGTAAGTTATCTATGTATGGTAAAAGTCACATAGCACCCTGAACTTGGATACTGATCAACAAAAACAATCAAACAAAATAATATTTTAAAATGCTTGATAGCTTCTAGTGCATGGCAAGTGGTCAATAAATGTTAATTTATTTCTCTTGCTCCTTGTCCAAACCACTGTGTCTTACAAAATAAAACCCAAGTTCTCTGGATTGACATTCAAAGCTGTTAGATGCTTTGATCCTCTCTCCTTTGTCTATCCTTCTACACTCAGCTCTATTATATCTTGTTGCTCTCTGTGGACCTTTAGTCTTTCTATAAACAGAGTGTTTACTTTCTCTTCTCTGGCCATGCTCCAGCTGCTTCCTCAGCCTATTCTCCTCTCCCTACTTTTCCATCAATC
This sequence comes from Perodicticus potto, assembly GCA_963574655.1. Lineage (NCBI taxonomy): Eukaryota > Metazoa > Chordata > Mammalia > Primates > Lorisidae > Perodicticus > Perodicticus potto. The sequence continues at coordinate 7,599 of CAUYRH010180741.1, forward strand.
AGAATTATGCACAATCTTTAAAAACTACTTCACTGCCGTTTCCCATCCTCAATCAGGTTGCATTGCAGACATTTCCAAGTGCAAAACTCTCTTCCCAGATTCCTGACTTTTCATTATTTTCTGCTTTCTGCTAGAATGAAAGTTCTGGTCAGTTCTCATATCTATCCTCCTGCCTTCCTAGAAGGGAGATATTAGACAGCAAATGCAAAGACTTTTAATACAGAAATCTTTTAATTCCTAACTACATTATAATTAAATTGAAGTAACTGGTGTATCTCTTTACAAAGCAGTAAAGTTCAGTTTGTAACTGTAAGTCTGTTTTGGAACATTTCTTCTCCCTTCCCTTTGATTTGCTCCCTTGTATATGTACAGATAAGATGTACATGTATCTGCTTCCCTCATTAGATGCAGTTTGTTGCATGGAAGGGTATGTGTGCACACACAAACACACCCACACACACAGAGACACACACAAATAGGCCTTTGTCCCATTCCAATACAGAGTACTAGACTTTCCCCATAAATGCACTAATCAATCTGGTCATTCTTTCATTCATTCAAAAAATAGCTATAGGTGGAGGCTGTGCTAGATGTTTGGAATACCATAATTAAGCAAGACAGACGTAGTTCTCACACTCAGGGAACTGGGTCATTGCTAACATCTTCCTTAATATCACATAGAACACATGTTTTGAAGTCTCTTTCATTTCTCTCCTCTCATTATACCCAGTAGACAAGCTGTCACCAGCATGTATGTCATTCTTTTGCTCTAAAATCTCTTATTAATGCAATTTCTACCCTTAAATTAATCTCCCAGCTCCCCAGTTAGGTTGTCTCTACACAAATTCAGCAGCTTATCTTTTCCAAAATGAAGGCTTTAGTTTCCTCTCCAGCCCTATCTGTATGGTGATGACTAATGATTACACCTGAAACACAGTGCTGAACGTAACAGACTTGGACCAATTAACCGATGATTGATTGATTGGTGTCAACCTCACTACAACAGTGTCTCCCTGGTCTCTATTATGTAGCTTTTAAATTCTGCTGTCTGAATTTCAGGGGCATCCGTAATCTAGTCCTACTCATTTTTATTGTTTATTACTATTCAATTACGACTAGTTACTTCACTGTCTTTTAACCACAGAACATCATTCATTAGATTATATGACAGATATTTTTCATTCATGCCTTCTCGCTTTAGCTCATTGCTGATTCACTAAAATAGTTACCTACCTGAAATCGCCTCTCTTTTCTCCATCCCCTCTCCAAATCCAACAGTCCTTCTCAGGTCTATTCCTGATCTATCATATCATACCTGTTTAGCGAATTCTCGTGCCAAAAAGCTTATTGTATTTCTTTGGGTTTTTTAAAACATTTAATTTTGTCTTCTCAGTCAGATTGGAAGTTTCATTTATTCATTCCACAAACCATCTAGAGCACCTACCATGTGCCAGGCACTACGCTAGATGTCAAACAAAATATACATGAAACACAATCCTTGACTTTCAGAAACTTTCAGTCTGTAAAAGGCAAGAATGATGTCGCAATTGTCTTAAGATATTAATTGTGTGATGTAGTTTTTAATTATTTTACCACTAGAGGTTGAAATTTTTTTTTTTTTTTTTTTGAGACAGAGTGTCAAGCCGTCACCCTGGGTAGAGTGCTATGACGTCACAGCTCACAGCAACCTCAAACTCTTGGGCGAAGCGATTCTCTTGCCTCAGCCTCCCAAGCTGGGACTACAGGCAGCCTCCACAATGCCTGGCTATTTTTTTGTTGCAGTTGTCATTGCCATTTTATCTGGCAGGGGACAGGTTCAAACCCATCACCCTCAATATATGCTCTTAAAATTTTAACACTTATAACAAATGAAAAGAAAACCAAACATGAAATAGTTTCTTTTTATATCTCTACCAGTGACTTTCTTGCATGCATTACAGTTTTGTTTGTTTTGAAGCTCAGGTGCAGAGATAGATTAATTATACTACTCACTCATTTCCTTACGTGTCAATATCACTGGTATTTGCAGAACCCATCAGAACTGCTAACTTAGATTAACCCTCAACCCCCAGCAATTCAGGACAATGGCCTTTCACATAGACTCACCCCATCACTTGGTAATATCCATCTCTCTTTGTAGAGAGTGAGTATGTGAAGGATGAAACTGAATGACAGCAATTTTGATATGAAGATGATGGACCTTAACTCTGAAGAGATTTTATGGCACATGGAATTTAAAGGTGATAAATAAATGTAAGGACGTATAAAAAATCTCATTAAAAAGATGTTTTTGAGTCAAGTATTTTCATTTTTAATATATCCAAGTACTCATTTCACATGAGTACATTTTTTACCTTCTTTAAAAGAAATTTAAACAGAGATAAATTCATTTAATGGACATAAATCTATAATATTTTACTGATACTTGAAACATACAGTAACTATATAGGTAAAAAAAATATATAGAAAACCATGTCAATACAATAGAGGTCTATTTCTTCCCCAAAGTTATATTTTCATACAAACTCTGGTCCTGAAAGCATAAGAAAAAGAGAAAGGTTGTTACATTTTAAAAATTAAACATGATTATCAGGAGTTTTAGTACATTAAGAATGTCAACCAGAAAAAAATAATGTTTTAGATTATAAGATAGCTACTCCATGGCAAGTAATTAGGAGAAATACTTTGAAAAAGAGTTGTAGATTAAAGACAATTATTTAGTAATGAATAGGAACTATCTAAAATGACTCATTTAATTGGATTGACATTTGAAACTAAAACTCTAAAGAAGGAGAATTTTAAATCATTCTGTGATTAGAATAGAATTTAGGCTTCTTAACTAATTTAGCTGGAAATTACTAGAAGGGTCTAATGGCTATTGTGTTATGAAGTTGGGCTTTGTGTTTTTGTGAATGAAGAGAGAATAAAAAATGGATTTGGTGTCCAGAATGGTTTGCTAGGTAATGGTGATCAGTTCTGTCCAATTACAAGTTCTGAGAGACAATATTTGGAATTTTATTATTTTATTTGACCCATGACATTAAACAGTAAATTTTTCTTAACCTGTTTTATAGGAAGGAAAAAACACCTTGTATGTTTTTTCTCTGGAATCTCTGTAGATTAATGATGGTCTGAAGATGTTTAGGCAGGTATGACTAATGTGTAAAAAGTCGAGTCTCCAGTATTCCACAAATGCTTCGGGAAGACTGCAGGAGAGAGACTGGGAATTTGCTGACTTTGGTTATGCTAATATATCTGCAGGCAAATTGCTTTTCAAACTAGGGCCAAAGTGCCAGATCTATGTAGAGGAATCCTCTTGCTAGGCAAGAATCATCACTTTCTATTCTCTTTTACAGAAATCAGCATTTGTGAGCTGAGAGTTACCCTTACTCTGCAGCCATTGTGAAATAGGAGGAAGGGGAAATTACCCTGGCTAATCAAGATTTTCAGCCTTTCCTTCTTGTTGTTCCATCTCAGGTCCTTTCTCCTCCTACCTCAAGCAAAGAAGAAGGAACTAACCTCTCATCAGGACTGATCCCTTTCTCACTTCTTACATTAACCAAGAGGCTAGAGAGGATGGTTGTCCGATCAGTTAGCAATTTGAGCCTTAGCTTGAATTCTAGACAAGAGCAAAAATCTCATTAACATCTTTTTATAAGAAAAAGAGCAGATGGACCTGGGAATGAAAGAAGCAAGTGTAGGAAGAACAATTAATGATGCCCAGAATAAATATTTGTGTAGTTATAATAAGAAGGGTAGCAGAAAATAAAGTCAGAAAGAGATCCATTAGCATTGTAGAACTTTGCAATGCTAACTGAGTAATAAGACATACTACATACACTTTTCCCTTTCCTGATGAGAATGTAGGCTAAATTCAGAGTCTAATGAATGTAGGCTAAGAAAAGTGGCTTTGTAATCTGAAATTGCAGATTTTGATATAATGCAGTGGCCATTTACAGAGGGGAAAGTTTACTCAGAGAAGAGAAGATAGGATCATACAGTGAATATTAAATATGAACTATTTAAGTAGAAATCACCTCAATTATCCCAATAAAATGATGTAGAGAAGCAGCAGGTTTGCATGGGGTTGCTGCAACTATGGTAAAGATGCAGTAGTCATATCTACCCTAAAGAAAGAGCCTGCTCTGGGGAGTGTAGCTGGCTAACAACATCTAGCTGCTGTAGTATCAGGATCTGCTGCAGCATAGAGCTGAGGTTATGTTCTCTCCAGGGTGGTTCTCCCAGCCAATGACGAACGTGGTGGCCATTCATATTTAATACAAGACTCTGCTATGGAGGAATCCATGCTCTTGGGATCCCCCTTGGCCAGTCTGGGACTTTCTGAGAGCTACAGTGCAGTATGAGCTTTTTTCTTACCAAATCTTTTTTTCTCTCTCTTTTCACAAGTGTCAGATACGGAATGTGTCTGAAGACTCTCCTTGTCTGCCCCAGCCCTCTTCCATTGCATTTTTCCTAATAAATGTCTAGCACTTCTAATTTTAACCTATGTTTGCTTCCAGCATGACTTTAACACACACAGGAGATGATCTGATAGTGCTTCTTCAGCCAGAGGGAAAGAGTAGCAAAAGCTCTTAATGATAGAGTTAGAGTAGTTACTTATCACTTCAGTGCCCAGTCTCAAAGCCATTTCTGAAATTTCCCTGTCACTGAGACAAACTACATCTATCAACTGCCTTTTCTGTTGAAAACTAAAGTGCTAGGTATGATATTTCTAAATATGTTCTTAATTCCATCAATAACTTGGCATTTAGTAAGAAAAACTCAGACAATAGAACCTAAATTAAGGTGGGAACCCAAACAGTTACATGGAGAACTAAAACTAGCATTCATAATGAGGATATTTGATAGACTTTATGAAATTGAACTTTGATTTTAATAAAAGGTAGGAGAGATCATAAAGAACTAGCTGACAAACCCTAGTTGAAAAAGATAGGAGGCAGTGCTTCTAAATAAATATACCACATTATAAGAGTAAATAAGAAATAAATATGCCACAACCATTCTGAAAGACCCTTAAAAGTGTGAGGAATTCAAACAAAAGTTTTCTTTATCTCCAATTTTGATGATAAAATATGAGAAAACATATGCCCTAGGAAATGTGTAATGACTGTTCAACATTATGGCAGGTTGAATGAAAAATTCAACTTTGTACCACATTTTCAACCTCAAGTCTCATGGATTTTGTATAGAAAAACCTTGGGTCATAAATTTGGTGTAAAGTCATTCCAGGTTAATGTTTTCAAGGGCTTAAAAGAAACAAACATGCAATCTCCAGGAAGAAATGGACCACACCTCAAAAATTCTCATAAATAAGGTTGAGATGTGATACCATGATCAAAAGTCACAAACAAACTGGAAGACCTGAGAACCTGAAGAAACAATGTACGACAGAATGAGACGGGCAAAGACTTGTGATATAATTACCAAATGAAGACTATATAATAAATCTTTTTTTAAAGTCTTCAGAAATAAAAGAAGGTGTTGAAAGATGAATAAGTGGCTGAGTGTGGTGGCTCATGCCTGTAATCCTCCCACTCAGATAGATTGCTTGAGCACAGAAGTTCTAGACCAGCCTGAGCAAGTGCAAGACCCCATCTCCACTAAAAATAGAAAAAAATTATCCAGGTGTGGCAGGAGCCTGAGGTCCTAGCTGTTCAGGAGGCTGAGGCAGAAGAATCGCTTCAACCCCAGGAGTTTGAGGTTGTTGTTGAGCTAGGCTGATACCACTTGAGCCCGAGTGTGACAGACTGAGACTCCATCTCAAAAAAAAAAAAAAAAAAAAGAAAGAGAGAGAGAATGAGAAAAACAAAAGAAAGATAAATAAATAGCAAGGGTCTATACAAAAGTTCAAACATATCTTTTAATAAATGAAACTCCATATCTGGAAATTGAAGATTAAGTAATTGAAGAGAATGAGTGATTTAAAAAATAAGTCTGGAGAAATCAATCGCAATACACATAGGGAGAAATATATGAAAAGAAGTAAATGGACATGGAAGATACTCATCACGTAAAAATTTAGAGGGAAAGTAGAAAAAGTATGGGATAGATACAACATTTGAAAAGTTAATGCCTGAGGATTTTCCAGGACCAAAGAAAGATGTAAGATTCAAGAACTACCAAGCTCAAATTTGTCTTTGGTAAAACTGCATAAATTTTGGGTAAATAAAATCAACTCCTCATCTAGATAATCACTATTAAACTGTATAACATTGAAGAGAAAGAGGCAGAAAAGTAAAGCAGCTAGAAAAATAAATATCTACAAAGCAATGGTGATTAGAATAATGGCTTACTTCTTTAAAAAAAAGGAAAAAACAAAAAAAGATGGAAAAAATAAAATAATATATTCAAGTCCCAGGGGGGGAATAAAAACTTCCAATCTAGTTGTATGCCAAGGAAATTTCATTTTCAGACAAACAAAAATTAAGATCACAAATCACCAATAGATCATCACTGAAGAAAATTCTAGTGGTTTAAGCAGAAAAAAATGTCCAAAAGGCAACAAGAAAATAACAAAGAAACTTAAATATCTGGACATAACTAAATAAATAACATCACCTACATAAAACAATAATAGTCATATATTAAAAAGTAAAAGCATAATACAACTAAATTATGTATCAATTATAATGTAAAATTTACATAGAGGAAATCAGAATTAAAGAGGAATAAGGGATTTTTGTTGTTCATGATGAGGGTAATTATTAAATTTAAACAAAAATTATGGGAGTGGAAATAAATTCCATAACATAATTAACAATTGACATTGGAGTCACATCTTTAATACAATGAAACAAACTAACAAACAAACAAAAAACAACAGCTTATCATTTTGGTGTTCAATACCCAGCAAAAATAGTTTTCAAACGGAAAGGTGAAATAAAGACTTCGCAGATACATAAAAAATAAAAGATGATACCAGACAAAAATATGTATCTAACAAAAGAATGAAGAGCATTGGAAATAGAAGCTATATGGGCAAATATACAAATGATTTTCTAATTATTATGCCCTTAAAAGATAATTAATTTAACAATGTATTGTGGAGATTATAGCATGTCATAAATATAAAATAAAATATGTGTCAATAATAAAAAGACAAAAATAAAAAAACAATTGATTCAAACATTCCAATTGGAAATACTTAATAAAGCAAAGAGCTAAAATACAAACTAAAGTCAACTAGTGAACATGATAGATATATTTTAAATACAAAAAACAGTTTAAATTCAAAAATTAAAGAAAGTATACCAAGGAAATTTAATCCATAGAAAGTTAATCTATTTACACTAACAAAAAACAGAATGTACAATAAAAAAACTTAAAATAAATCGTCAAAAAATAATGTTTAAATTAACAAGATATTATATGTATGTTCTAATACATGTGAAATTAATAACAGACATAAAGCAAAAATTAATTAATCTTCAGACATAAAGCAAAATCTGACCAACCAAAGGGAAAAATAGAAAAATCCATTATCACAGTAGATGACTTTAACACACTTCTCTCAGTAAGTGATAAGTTAAAAAAAAATTTAAAAGGATATTGGTTATTTGAGGGAAAAAACCCTGAATCTTGGCAAAATAATAAAATGAAAGTTATATTTTTCCCTTTTTCATTGTGTTTTACAAAATTATTTTTCTAACTTTCTAAGAGTCTGTTCTTGCTTTCTACCTAATTTCATTTAGTTGATTGATCTTTTTACAATTGTGGGGACTTGCTTTAAGTCTCTTTATGTTTTGAAGTTTTTTAAACATTCTCTGTGAAGAAAGCAAGAACAGAAATGTAACTAGAAAAATACAACATGTTTGGAAATTAAGAAAGTAACTAAAATTGACATAAAACTTCTAGATATAAATGCATGTTAAAAATTAGAGGTTTAAAATTGTTAGGCCTAATGAACACAACTTAGAACAAAATTCTAATAAAAATAAAAGTTATCAGAAAATAAATCAAGAAGGGATGAATAACCTTAATAGATTTATAACATTCAAAAAATTAAATAGATATTGAAAAATTCTCCCACAGAGGAATACTTGTCCCCAGATAGACTAATCTTTGAGGGATACCATGTATTCAAGAAACAAATAATCCAGATTTATGCAGACAGTAACTATAGAAAAGAAGTTATCTGCAACTAGCATCATGACATAAGAGTTAACATCTGACAAGGACAGTATTAATAAAGAAAATCATAGGATCATTTCATTCATGAATATAAATGCAAAAATCCCAAACAAAATGTTAGCAAACTAAATCCAAGATGTCCAAATAAAACTCAATATTGACTTCTAATAATTCATTACAAATAAAAAATGAAACGAATAACTTTAATAACATAAAGGTTACTTACAACAAATCTATGCCAAGCATTGCAATTATAATTAATAGTAAAATACAGTGAAAATGCTTATTTCATGATACAAATAAAGGCAATCATGCCCATTATTAGCAACTCTAATGAATTTTGTCCTGGAGAACCTAGCTAAGCAGAATTTTTAACAGAGATTTCAAAACCCAATTAAGATACATTAAAGAATATCCAAAATCAATGAATATATAGTCAATATTCATGGATTGGATGATGTAGTACATACTCTGTTGCTTCACTCACTTCTCCTCTTCGGGCTATGATGGTTAGTTTTAGATGTCCATTTGACTAGATAAAGGGAAACCTACGTTATAGGTAAAACATTGTTACTGAGTGAGACTGTTAAAGCATTCCTGGAGAAGATTTGCATATAAGTCAGTGAATTTCATGGCGAAGATCTGCCCTTAATGTTCATGGATACTCCATTGGCTGGGGAACAAATGGAACAAAAAGGAATAAAGACTTCCCTCTCTCTCTCTCTCTGCCCTGAGATACTCTTTTTTCTTGGACATCAGAACTCCAGACTCTCTGGTCTTTGGATTCAGGGATTGAAACCAGCCCCCATTTTCCAGGCTTTCAGCCTCAGATAGTTACACAATTACACCATTAGCTTTCTTGATTTTGAGGGCCTTTGGACTTGGACTGAGACACACTACCAATTTCTCTCATTTTCCAACTTACAGAAGGCTGATCATGGGACTTCTCAGCCTCCAGAATAATGTGAACCAGTTCCCCTAATTCCCCTTTCATATACCTCTATCTATCTATGTATTTCTGTATCTATGTCTATATCCTATTGTTTCTGTCTCTCTGGAGAGCCATGACTAATACAGGACTAATGCACCCTTCCACAGCTGCCTGGAATATCAGCATCTACAGCTCACAGCTTCATCCCTTATTACAAATTCTCCATTGCAGAAGAGAACTGCCTCACTCAAAGTTATGTCCCTTCCCAATAGGCAGCTACAACAAAGAACTAAATAACATGGGTATTCAAAGGCCTACTCCCCTTCCTCAATTAGGGGTAATTTTGAAGGACTATTCTGACTCTAGAGATTTTGAGAGGATTGGATGAGACTTTAATTGCAATTGCATTGGCCTTCCTGATAGCAATGGGGGTGATAGGATTCTGAAATAAAGGAGGCCAGGTGGCAGCATTTGTATTCCAGAAATAAATTAGGAACAATTATTGTAATGAGGAGCAAGTTTAGAGTGGCATCCAGGGGTCCCAACCTACAGAAAACTATGGCAACTGAAAATAAATCATATGTTCCTAGAGGCAAGATGGATATAGCTATTGATTTTTTTATAATAAAAAGAAATGAAGACTTGATTACCAAAATCCTAATAACAACTACACAATGCAATGTTCTATCTGTCCTTATTCCTGGACTTGAGTCAATTCTAAAAGCAGAAACTTATTAATGGAAACCATGTGAATAGACCACATGAACATAATGGACTTGGTTTATTCAGGCCCATCAAATCATAAGATTGGATGGACTCAGGTGCAATTCATTAGAAGATGACTATGATATCAAGGTTTTGGGCAAAAACAGCCAGAACAAAGTTGAAATGTGGGTGTCTCAACACTATCAGTCATTATTACACTAGAGGACAATACATAGCCAATGTTTGACTAATGTTGTGATATTAAATCCTGATGTACTTGCTTTAATTTGGTACAGTTCTGAAAAGCTATTCCCATTGGCATGGAAGGCTTAAATAAAACATCAACAAAACATTAGCTAAAAAATACGTCACTTTGACTCCAAAGGAGCCTCTTAGAAAGTCAGTTTTAAAAATTAAATCACTGTCATCCCTAGGAATCTGGAAGAATGTGTACATACCCAAGATGGTGGCCTTTATGAAATGTTTAGAGAGGCAACCTTCAAGATATGAGGCCCAAGAATGGCATAGAGCAAAGAAAAACAAAAATCCCTGAACCGTGACAGAAGGTTCTGTAAACCTCCTCCAAGCACACATCTAATGATAAAGAGTATAACTGGCTAAGAGGAGCTTAAGCAGAGCCTTTACTCAGTAAGTGGCTATGGCAGTAGACTGGCTTATTACCAGAACAAAAGATAAATATAAGAGAAAAAAATCTGAGCAGGGACATCAAAGGTTGCAACAGCACGAGAAACTTTACCAAATTGAACATATACCAACCAAACAACAACAAAACAATCTGAATGAGAGCGGGAGGATAGGAATCAGTATCAAAAGTTTTTTCAATATACTATCTAAAATTTTCAGATTTCAACAAAAAGTTATGAGATATGGAAAGAAACAGGGAAATGTGATGTATTTACAAAGACTGTAACAGGTACTAGAAACTGCCTTTAAAGGAGTGGAGATGGTGAATCTAGCAGATAATAACTTCAAATTAACTATACTCATGAACCAAGAGAAGCGGTGCTGAGAGAATTACAGTATGATGATAATGGCTCTTCAAGAATGTCAATAAATAGAAATTATTGAAAAGGACCAAATATAATAGAAATTCTGAAATTTAAAGAGGTCATAAGATATATTATTGAGGCTCAACAGCATTTGATCTGACAGAAAAAAGAACTAGTAAATCAGAGATAGATTAATAAAATATGGATTATGCAATGTAGATAGATAGATGAATTAAGTAAAACTAGCAGAACCTCAGAGAAATGGAAGCAACCATTAAGTGCAATATTACCCATAATGGGAGTGCCATAGGAGGAAGAAAAGACAAAAAAAAAAATAGTCAAACAAATAATGACTGAAACCTTTCCAAATTTGGTAAAAACATTAATGTACACTTTCAAAAACAGTGGAACAGGTATACTAAACACAGAGATACATATACAGAAACATGAAAGACAAAGAGCAGAACTTGAAAGCACAAAAGGAATACAACTCAGCACATTCTAGGGGACCAATAATAGTTGACTTTTTATTAGAGAAAATAAAAGCTAGTCGGCAGTGTAAATAATATATTCAAAGAGCTGAGAATAAAGTAATTGTCAACTAAGAGTATTATATCCAGCAAAACTATCTTTTACAAATGAAGGCAAATAAAGACTTATAGACAGAAACTCAGAGTCTCATTGTTATCAGACCTACCTTACAAAAATACTAAGGGAATTTCTTCATATTTAAAATAAGTGACAGGAGACAATATTCATGATAAACAAAGTACCAATAGAAAAGTAAGGAATGAAAAGTATCCTATATGGAATAGTGTTTACTTCTGAGAGAGAGAACTAGTATATTATAAGCATGCAGGAGACATCAAAACTTATTCTCAGATTGGATGATGCAGACACAAGTTCATTGTAATACTTTATAATTTATAATTATTTTATGAACATTCTTTTCAATGTACTCAATATTTATTAAAATAATAGGAAAAACATTTTCTAATTTTTGTAAGTAAATGTGTTAAATAAAATTCTTCAATCCTAAATATAAAGGATAGCATATAAAATTATTATTTAAAATATAAATTTTAAATTTATATTTTAAAAATAAAATTCTTCAATCCTAAATATAAAGGAAGCATATAAAATTATTATTTAAAATATAAATTTTATTTTTAGTCTTCCATTTTCTTCAGTTGATTTATTTGTGAACTTACCCAAGTTTTTTGATCAGAAGCCATTTTGTTTAGGACAGCTATCAGTTCAGTGGGTCATGTTGTTTTAATAATGAATTTTTGATTAAACACTTTGACAAGTAAATCTTTCTTCACTTGGGCATGTTATCCTTAATATAGGGGTTTCTTATTTTCTATCAGGTAATTTGTAAATGAAAGTAATAACCCTCAATGAATATTATACACAGAAGTATTTTCAGGATAACATAACATGGTTAAAATCAATAATTAATTTTTTTCTCTGAGTATAAAATATTGTTCTTTGATACGGACCTCAGTTTCTTAAAACTTCTTATTTAATAGCACTTAATTTTTTCTTTAACTAGATGTTATAAGGATGTACATGTTTGTTCTAATTTTTAAGATAAATAAATTTATAGCATTTATAGAAAAAAATTCCGAAGGGGTAAATATCATTCCCATAAAAGTTATTAATAAATACTATTTTCTGAAGCAGCATCAAAACAAATGCCATTTTGATGATTAAGAAATAATATGAACAGAGAATCAACATAGGACATGTTAACATTAGTGAGTTAAATTTCCACTTTACGCATTAAGATATGCAAAGTCTCACATTTAAGTTCATGAACTCATCCTAGAAAAAGCACTACATACCTCATTACTGACTATCACTACAGTCACCTTCCAGGTACTTCCTTTGGGAAGCTATGCACCAACACCTGCAATGAGTCCACCCCTCAAAGCAATTTTGAAACTCTTTCTGGAAGGACCATCAGAGCTGTTACCATATGGCACACAAAAACATGCCACAAAAATAATCATAAATGCCACTCAGCAAGACAACATCATATGTCACTATGAGCACAGCTGTGAGACACTGATACAGCAGAGTTATGAAACCACACTGAGTTGTCTGCACAGTGCTGCCACAATAATCACATAGTGGCAAGTTTGTGAACTTAATTGTCAGATGTCATACCACCACAGCTCTGATGATCGTTCCAGTAAAAGAGTTCCAAAAGTGCTTTGAATGATAGACTAGGCTCTGGGGTCGGTGCACAGCTTCCCAAGAAGAGTACCTCAAAGGTGACTGTAATAATACTCAGCAATGAGCTGTATAGCACCTTAACTAAATTGTCATACTTTCATATATTTAAAAACCAGAGAACCTCACTTAAGTTAACACAACTGAATAAAAACTCATTTTTTTGTCATTCTCCAGATGCATAGAACTCTTTATATTTTTCGAGTCTTACAGTTTTTATTTGAGTTGAGTAAGGAAACTAGCAAAGACACAACAAAGCAAAAATGTCCTTCTTTACTGAGATCACATCCCAATGCTGTTATAAAGCATCAGACAAATTTCTGAAAGCCAAGTTATCTCCAAACCATCTTGTGAATGAATCTCTGCTTTGTACTTTTTATAATTTAATTCAGGATTTTGAGTACTATTTAAAACTTTGTTGATAATTTAATTCCTTTTTAGTTTCCCTAAAATGACATGTACACTTATGGACATACAGATTTCTACATACAATAAAAAAATTACCTAGTTAATCCTGTACATTATCCATTTGACTAGTTCAAAAAATACTAAATTAATTCTTTAAATTCTAAGGAAGAAAATATCTAATGTGTATATTATGTCACAAAACATACTTTGAGAATAATTTAATAGCTTACATATCCTTCACAAACTAATTTTCTTAATTCAAGTTCTTTTCATTCTCAAGAAACATGTTTTCAATGATTTAAGTGTAAATAGCCATGTGATGGGTATCCAACACACATTAAGTCAAATTTTAGAATTGAATTACAAAAATTATGTTTGGTGGATGAACAGTTATTTATCTCTAGCCTCCTGGTCATATTTTCATCACATTTCTTAATGCCACAATCCAGTGATTTTTAAATCCTGATTACCAGAATAGTTTCTACATGAGTCATTCTCTTTGGAAAGTTAAGGCATGATGTCATAAGAAAAACCAATTACTGTATTCGTCAACAGGAAATCAACCATCAGAAAGAGCAGATAGTTTTTTTTGACATATTTGGACACACAAATGCTGAGATAGTTTAACTCTTTATATTTTGTTCTTTTATATCCCGCATCTGTCCAATTCAGATTAGACACTCTTCCTGACAGGAGCATGTCATATTCTTCCTATTTGGTGTAAGATATATTGGTTGTCATCATTAAAATTGAAATATGTTTTTGCTGATAATAAAAGTAGCACAAATGCTTTAATATCCCTGGGTATATAAAGTCAAATGTGAATTCTTCAACATAGTTTAATAAGATAATAATGATAATCCAAATAAATAAATTTTCTAATATTCTTAAGAAAAGGTCTCTGTTCAATATAGTGAACTTGGGAAAAAAGTAATTTGTTATTCTTAAATGCTAGTAGCTTAAAAGAATAATAATCTACCAATTGTTAAAAATATACATACTTCTATATATACATACACACTACATATATACATTATGTATAATGTATACATATGTAAATAATATATATTACAAAATATTTTGTAACTGTCACTGTTTTCTGGATTTTGAAATAACCCAGAAACTAATACTGTAGCCCAGATCACTACTTAACTCAATGGTTGGAACTCCCAATTTTCTATTTTTTCTCTTCTTATACTTCCTGCCCCACCAAATATAGTATTCCTATACAATGATATTGACACTTCTTCTCAGGTAAAGTGATTGAATCAAAGCTTAAAATGAATGAAGCAATTTCAGCTCTGTTTATAGAAATGAGCATGACCAGCTTTAATAAATTTTGAAAGGCCAGATGAATAAACGATTATTCTGTTCTGGTCTCTGATAACTCCTCTTAGAAACATGGTGGCACAAGCACACCCGGGGCCTCAGAAATGTCACGCTGATAAGTGCATCTGCTCTGTGGATTGTTCTATCAGACGCCTAAGCTACTAGGCCCAGCACTATCAGCCTCCCCAGTTGTTTGATATATGGAATTTTGATAAATGAAACATTACATGTGGGTAAGAATACTGATTAATGCAGCTGAGAAACAAGGAGGGGGTTTACAGTGATCATAGCAATTCTCCTTCATGAATTCAATGACCAGAGGTCAGAGATATTCGGGAAATTTTTTATTTCCCTTTAGCAATCATTTAGATGTCTTTCATTCATAAATTTAGTAAAAACTCTTCTGAATGTACATATAAATAAAAAACTTACTTTTGGATAAACAAAGCAATAACTTCATATATTCACTCTCATGTAAAGTAGTGAATATTTTGTTATAAAATCATCATTAGTGTTCTGGATCTTAACATGAAGTCCAAAGGCACACTATAAATTGTGTATGCTTTGTTTTTATCTGGTATGAACTGGCTAGGCACCAACAAATATCCTACTCATACACTATCAGGGAAGTATCAGATGTAGGTGGTGGTGTGAAATTGTGAGAAACTGTTCATATTGAGAGAATTCCTAAGAGATTAGTCAACAGTAGGCAGAATGTAAAGTGGGAGAGGTGACCGCTACTAGGAGCAGTTGAAATCCACCCAAGACTAGCAACTGTTCTGCGGAAGACAAAAGATGTGGCTCTGGTTCATGGCACAGGGAAGAGCAGTGGAAGGCCAGGGATAGCCAGCTTATTGAGAGCCGTAAGAAAAGCTGAGATTATCTGAGGCTTTTTCTCCTCTGTGATAGAAACTCATTTGTCTAAAACCACGTTTGTTCCTATTATTCTAAGCTTTTTCCTTGTGGAATTGATAACACTCCCTTTCTCCTTACACCCAGATGCCCACTCTTTGTGGCCTGAGTGGGATACCAGAAATACCTCGCTGGTAGGGGGTCTGACAGGATGGTACAGAGGAGGAGAGGGGATTCCTTCACTCCCTCCATCCTCAGAGGATCACTTGTCTTAAGGAAAGAAGTTCTACCAAGAACCAGGGACTTGATAATATGAGCATAGTGGGTTAAAAACTGTTGATTTTTAGTCTGCCTTTACGTGGAAGCTGTTCATCCTCTCCTATCCACTCAATATTAGTTGAAATGATAAAACATTCATTCACTGATTTTCTTAGTAAATATTTTAAATAATTTTCTGTAACACCCAATCCTAAAAAAAAAAGGCCATTCAAAACTGAAATTTGGTAAGATGTGATCTTTTAGTCTGCTGTTTTCTTCAGTTGACTTCCTTATTTGTAAACTTCCCCTATCTTATGATTATAAAACATTGTTTTTAGAATAACTATCAGTCCAATGAGACATATTGTTTAATAATGAGTTTTTGATAGAACTCTGGCAAGTTCATCTCTTTCTTTACGTGAGCATGTTATCCTGGGTATGGGAGTTTCTTATTTCAGGCCATTTGCAAACTAAAATAATAACTGTCAATGATCCACAAAAATATTTTGAGAATCGAAGTAGCTTTACCCCTCCTGTTACACAATTTCTCAATCTTATAAGTAAAGAAAGTACCTCCACTGGCTGGTTTTACTGGGCCCATCTCAGTTCCCGAGTAACTCTGGCACATGTTGTCAGACCTTCCAAAACATCCATTGCCTGTCCGCTTACAGCCTTTCACTTACTGACAGCTTACCAGTATAGTATATGAACAGGCAATCTAAATCCTGGCCTGAGTTTTGCCTTGTATAGCACCCATATTTTTTCATGGATTGCATCCCAATTTTATTTTATTTTCCTATATCCCTCGCACACCCCTATATTGGACTGAAAAAAGGCCAATTTCCGGGTATACATTTATACATTTATTTTCCTGAGTTAATACCCACATCTTTTATGTCTCAGACATAATCATCTCCTATTTGCCCATTAGAAACAATTCCTAATTTTTCTCTTGCCCGGAATTCTTTGTGTACTCCATAATGGCACTGCTGCTGATAAATTACCTCATTTCTATATATACTTGAGTTGCTATAAGAAGGTATTGTTAAATTTATCATTATCAGAAAAGAATAAAGCATTCAATTTTATACGGCACTGTGTTAGATGCTTTAGAAAAGTAGATTTGACAGCATTAGTTCCTATTCTTCAGAAAGTTATTTTACAATATAAAACAGAGATACAGTCACGCATATTTTAAAATAAGAGGCTACATCATTTGAGGGAAAAGTAATTTGTTATAGTTATAGGCCAAAGACTTCAGGAGGGCCTGCTGGGGATGATGGATGATAATACAGTATCCTCCTATTTCAAAGAATTTATTAAATGTATCTATCACTGTTTTTTATGAGGACAATGATCCATGGCACAGTAATGAAATAGACTTTGCAATAGGTTCCTAAATATGCCATGCTGATGATAATTACCCCCATTATATTTCTCTTTTCCCTCTTTCTTATATTTCAAGAAACTTTATCTTCTGCACTGGTGGTCACAAAATTTGAAATATATAATTAAAACAAACACCCTGTATTATATATAATTCCAGAAAAAGATGACTTATTTGATTAAACACTTTGCAGAGGTAGAGGAAATGAATGCACTTCATGTGTAAGCACTGTTTCAGAAATTACTGAATGCTTCTAATGGTTTATATTTGGCAATGTCACTTCCAGTCATTTATCAGTCAGTATTCACAGTACTACTATGACAGAGTTGGATAAATAACTCCTAGTCCTCTTTATAAAAATAGCGTCCCTTAGGTGCAAATGAAAAGTCTCAGCCAACATTATAAATAAAATGTTAAAGGACTAATATGGCTAAATATTTCTATTCTCTAGTTAGTCCATGCCACAATTTAGTAAGTAAAGACTACAAGGGAATGACATTCTTTTATTTTTTTCTTGGGCTTATAAGGCAGATTGAAGTGCCCAGTTGTACCAGAAAAGAGTCAAATCAAATGTAGAGTAAGTCACAGGTTACATTAACCAAGAAGAAACATATAAGAACTTCTCTTATTGTGGCATAAAGAGGTCAGCAAATCCTCTCAACAAAAGCTAAGAATAAAACTAGAAAAAACTAACAAGAATAACTGCTTAATGGTCTTGAAATTAACCAAAGGAAGACAACAAATTGAGACTTATTTATTTTTGAAAAGTCGGTACAACGTCAAGTAAAAAGAGTAGGAAAATTCAAAGTGGCTACTCCTTTAAAAATGTGTGCTAAGAATAAAGGCAACATGTTCAGAAAAAATGAAAAGAAAATTTAATGACAATAGCTCAATACATAGAAAGTCTCAATAAAGAAATAAGTATGAAAAAAACAAACTTAAATTTCGAGCTTAAAAGTATAATAACTATAATGAAAGATTCACAATATGAGTTCAATAGCAAATCTGAGACAGAAGAGATAAAAATAAAGGACTGGAAGGTGTATTAAAAGAAATTATCCAATTAAAAAATCAGTAAGAAAAAAGTGAAGAAAAGGAAACAGACTCGCATAAATATATGGTATTCCATAAATCACATATACCTATTTGAAATGGGAGCCCCAGGCTTGCACACCAAGAAGCTAGGGAAAAAATGAAAACATATCCAAAGTAAAGAAAAACAACTATATAATAAATTTCAAAGTGAAAATATAAAGAAGAAGGAGACAAATAATAAAGTATACCAAATGATGATTCTTTGAAAAAAACCCAAAATTAATAAACTTTTAGTTAGATGTATGAAGAAAAGCAGAAGACATAAGTTATCAAAATCAGGAATAAAAAAAGAACACCACCACAAATACTACAAATCATTAAGGGACTATCAGAAACTATATACCAATAAATTAGACAAATTAGGTGTAATAGACAAATTCCTAGAGAGACGCAAATTACCAAAATTTTTCTAAGAGAATTAGAAAAAAATGAACAAATGTAGGTCCCATAAAGACATAGAGTTCCTTCATTGCTGAAGAAGGAATAATACTAATATTTCACAGACTCTTTCAGAAATAGAGTAGCAGGAAACACTTTCTATCTCGTTTAATGAGGCTAATATTACCCTGAGAGCAAAGACGTCTCAGGAAATCTACAATCCAACATCCCTCATGAAATAGATGCT
>CAUYRH010180745.1:0-26079 GCA_963574655.1 Perodicticus potto
GCATTGTGGCGGGCACCTAGTCCCAGCTACTTGGGAGGTGGAGGCAAGAGACTTGCTTAAGCCCAGGAATTGGAGGTTGCTGTGAGCTGTGATGCCACAGCACTCTATCCAGGGTGACAGCTTGAGGCTCTGTCTCAAAAAAAAAAAAAAAATCTAAATCCATGGGTCTGGCTCCTGGGCTCCTGCAGCAGTAGCAAGCCATATATGCACTTCTTAAACTGCAAATGACACAAGCACTGGAGCATGGGTCAGGGCGGGGCAGAGCGAGCTCATAGGCACAGCATCTGCCATCACCAAATTCTCTCCATCCTGCAGGCTTCCCACCTTTCTACTCCACTGACAGCTTCCCTCTGTTCTGAAGACTCCCCTCCACCCAACCAGCTTCCCTCCTCTCAGAGAAAGAATAGAGAAAGAGAGAAAACAGGACTGACAGCAGCTGCAAAAGCAGAAAAGTTTTTCAATAGTGGCTGCCACTTCAGAACTTCTACAGAGAAAGTTACTCAAATCACCCAAGCAAGAAGAACATGCCCTTCTACAGAATGGAGCCCTGACCACCACCATGACTCTGTGTCCCTATAATAAAATGCCGCAAGAGGCATATTTTGCTAGAACCCTGGAACCATGTCTTCTCAAACAAAGGAGAAAGGCACTAGAAGGCAAATTATAATCATCTTAAAAACGGATTACATTCACTTTCTTCTGGAACCTGTAGTCCCCTGAATCGATATCCTTCATACTCATGGGAATGGCTTTCAACTGACTGATATGGCTGTCTTGAAAATGGGCTCAACTTCATCATACCAGGATGGCCTTAAGTAACTTACTCTGTAACACAGGTAAGTAAATTAATTCTAATAAATGCCAGAGACATATTCTCTAGTCTTCCTAAATTTTAAAAACCTGTATTTCTCTCTCCTATCTCCATCATTAAAGTAATAAAAAACACAACTCCCCCAATCATGTTGGGGGAAGGAGTCCTTTATTTACACTTGTATAGGAGACATGCTGTTTCTACATCAATAAATCTAGTCCTGTCCAAGAGGGCATCATCCAGCTCCAGGAACAAGCTACCCACCCATGCTTTCAAAATGAAGGATTTTGGTTCAACAGCCCACCCAGGGACACTGAATCTTACCCCTTTTGGGCCTCCTCACTGCAATCCTCCTATTGCCCCCTATGTCTTCCAATTCCTGTACTCATTTATTCATGGCAGGGTAAAGAAGATGTCAACCACCATTAGTTGACACCCAATTTCTACCACTCCCAAATCTTCTCCCAGTGTACCACAAACCTGCACAGTCTTACCAATACCCAACTCATCCCACTGAGCACAACTACGACCCTGTTCAGCCAGAAGCAATTTCAGAAGACAGACCGTTGTCCCCAACACCTCTTTTAACAAGAGTTGGGAATGTTGAGGAGCCTAACACAGCCACATGTGAGCCCTTTCTCTTCTTTCTCCTTATTCTCTACTAAGACAAAGACACAAAGGATCTAGCTAGCCCCCAGACATTTCTGCCAAAGTATCCTAACTTTCAGGCAAGCTGTGGAATTCACCCACTCTCTACACCCTCATATAAAAGGGGTATCTAACTGCCCCCATGCATATACCATCTTTTCACTGCCCAGGTGAGTCAACCTCCCATTTCAATATACCTGAACATTTCCCCTCCAGTCTCTTCTCTGGGTGCCACCTCTTATACCTTTCAAATCCCTTCCAAGCTGTCACTGAAAGGACCAAAGTGTTATAGTGACGAGAGAAAAGTCATTATTAGTGAGGGAACTATGAAAGGTTGTATTTTACCTGTCAATTATTTGAGAATCTATTAAAAGATACAAGAATATCAGGTAGGAGGAATACCAGACTAATACCTCACAAGAGGCAGGAAAGCCTGTCTAGGAATAAGTGGAAATCAGTGCCAAGATAACTCCTAACTAATCAAATCTGGTTCCCTAGTCATCTTCACTGTACCTTTATTTGATGTTGAAGTAAACTTAAATTCTACTGGAACTTAAGGGGAAATGGCATTATCTAAAAGGTGTAGGCTTAAGGATATTTGGATTAACTCAATCTACTTTGGAGACATTAAAAAATAAACTAAAACATTTGGACAAAATATATAACAAAAATAAAGCTTAAATACATCAAATATATGCCAAAAGTAGTAAGGCCAAAATGCAAATGAAGGAGCTCTTGCAGGGAGAGCATTTGTCAAAACTTCTGAACTTTAACAGACTTTCAGTGGCTTGGGAGACAGAAGACGAAATCTAAGGTACAACTAGGTAAGAATTTTAAAAAGAGACCCTCCCTGTAATAGAACTGAGATTTCAAAGAGCTGTATCCTCAGTGTAAGAGCAAGACAAACATAAAATGCCTCCTCTACCTCACACACTCAGAAGATTGCTTTGGCACCGAGCTGAACACTGACTAAATAGATCAGTAAAGATTATGTGATGATATCAGAGTTGGAAAGGAGGAAAAACAACAGGTATTCACCAACACAGCCAAGTGAATTATACACTGAAGCTACATTTGGGAAATACTTTGGCATTATTTATTACCAGGTATAGAGTACCTAGTAATTTTCAGAGTAACATTGTTTGAAACTGTCTCCAAATGGAAATGATGCTGATAAGTACAATCATAAAACTGAAGAATAAATTAAGGTTTATTCATACAATGGAATGCTAGACAACAATGAAAATAAACAGACTATAACCTCCTTCCAAAACATGAATAAATCTCATAAAATATTGATGAAAAGTCACCAAAGCATATACGATGTATATACAGTATTACTTTCATATAAAATTTTAAAATCCAGCAAAACTACATATTATTAAAGAATATAATTATGATATTAAAATGTAAAAAAGCAATAACATCACTTTATCAAACTTAGGAGAATGATTACCCCCAGGAGAGGAAGAGGAGTTACATTTGGGGAAAGGTAATGGAAGACTTCTTGTATTCTTTGGTTCACTGATGTAAAAGATTATATTAATAGCTTTTATAAAACTATATTTAAAAAACTACATTCATGTTTGTTCGTGGTATATTGTTTAATTATGTTGTGTGGTTCAATTTACTATGATTGTGAGTATATTTTTACCTATTTATATTCATGGATGAAAAGTGTTTATAATTTTCATGCCTTTGTATCTTTGTCAGATTTTAGTAGCAAGTTTATACTGGCTTATAAAATGAATTTAAACACTGTTTCTCTCAACTTGGTACCTGTAGCTCAGTGGCAAGGGCTCTAGCCACATACACCTGAGCAGCCTGGGTCTGCCAAACAACAATGACATTTACAACAAAAATATAGCTGGGTGTTGTGGCAGGCTCCTGTAGTCTCAACTACTGGGAGACTGAAGCAAGAGAATTACTTAAGCCCAAGAGTTTGAGGTTGCTGTGAGCTGTAATGCCACAGCACTCTATGGAGGGCGCCTTAGTGAGACTGTGTCTCAAAAAAAATAAATAAAATAAAATGGACACTGCCTCTCTTTTAAAATATTCTTCAATGACTTATATAGCATGTGAATTGCTTCTTTATTATAATCTAACCAAAACAAGTATGCTTTTAGGGAATTCTTCTGCAGATTTAAAGTTGCTTCCAAGATTATTATCCTATTTATGTATCTTATTTATTCTTGAATCTATTTCTATAATTTATGTTTCCATTAAAATACTTCTTTTATGGAAAGCAGGGAGAAGAAGCCTAGACAGAGGTTGGCTAGACACCCTTAGTTGAGAATAAAAAAGTAACAGCTCAGAGGGGAAGAAGGCCTTTATCATAAGTAAACCGGAGTAAGAGAGAAAAGGAGAGAACTTTTAGAATTAGTAGAAGTTCACTAGGAGAGAACTTCAGATATCTCCAGAGGGTCCACCTAGAAGATGCAGTAGCCAACTACTAATACATACATATTTGTGAACAAACATCTCAGGCTGCGGTAAGAGCCATCTAAAATGATTAGGAGGGAAATGCACCTGGTCCCCACAAAGGGCCAGGAATAGTGCTTGTTGTCATAGCGCTGATTAGCTCTAGACTGAACACTGCTCAACTGCTATTTTTAATTCTGAAGTTATTGCTCTGAGTAGCCAGCAGTTATACTTTAAGGAGCTGAGGCCTGATTAATTCCATCTCTCCTGGGTATTTAGAAGCATGTGTAAAATCCGATGAGTGTTTCAACAAAGCACACCCCTCCCCCAAGGCTCATAAATCTAGCTTTGTTGTTAATCCCTCTCAAAACAAATGAAGCACAGAGGAGTTAATCCAAATATATTAGTTACATGTGGAATGTTTACTCTACTGGAAATAATAAAAGTAAATAGAGCAGTGATATTACTGAGGTCATAAACTCTATTTGGTGAAAACTAATCCTAGTGTGCAATTTTATAGTATATCAAAATGTTCATAGTATCTATGACTTCTTTATGAGACAAACTGTCTTTTTTTTTGATGCTTCTAAAAAGCATTTTTTCCCTCAATTCACTGTTATTTATTTTTGGAGTTCTACTGTCAAAAATATTTCACTAGACTTAAAAAAGGAAATATACAAGAGCTTTACCCAGATCTTACTTTAACTTTCTTTTTAGGCTCACTTCTGGTCTCCAATTTTCTTCCTATTCCAAAAATAGCTTGTAAGCTTGTTTTCTGCTGCCAGGAGGAAGTTTCTCATTCGTACTTATATGTGACTTGTACTGCAATTGCTAGTTTGTGTTTTTCTTCCCCACTGGACAGAGAAATAAATACTCAGAGGTAGAGACCATAATTGGGGTCTCATATGTACATTTCCACCCTTCAGAACTATGCTCAATCAGTAATAAGTGTTGAATTAATCTTTACTAAACAAGTGAACAGAAGGCTGAGGACAACTTCAAGCATACAATGGTTCCCTGCCTTCTTGGTTGGTTACAAGCCTTCTTTTCTCTTTAGTGGACCGGACATTTTCTTGGAAAACATTGAGCATCTAAAAAATAGAATTGCATTTCCAGACTTTCTAAATGCCAAGAGCAACTACTATGACAAAAACATTTCCTCCTAATTGAATTTTCCCAGGTCTCTGATTTTGGTGTATCATTGCATTAACTATAGAAGGTGTAGAATCTCACTCAAATAAAAAATAAAGCCTGAAGAAAAAGACTTATAACAACTAAATTTCCAGAATAAATGGAAGGCTAGAACCACAAACCTCCTGGGAGGGGGCTCAATAATGAAATAAAACACAAACAAAAATAAGAATTCTGTAATGATTAAATTCCCTGCCACAAATTTAAGATTGCAGGCAAAATCCTATTAAGTACAGTATGTTGGTATAATTGGAAAAAATGAAAGATAACTGATATAAAAGCAGACAGTGTCATCACGTAATAGGGGAATTAGGAAATCACTTAGTTCACAATCCCACCCCAAATAGAAGTCAATAAATTGCTGCCTGTACATTGGAGAATTTGGGTGAGGGCATGATTAAAGTAAGAAAGGGAACACTGAGTTGCAACCACAGACAATGCCACTATGAAGATAATAAGCCCCAAGATTCTGATACAGTTGACCTTAACCCTGGTTTTGATACAAAAAAATGCTATATATTTTTTTAAACCATACACATCAGTTTCAATCTAAAATTTATTGTGAGATTTCTTAGTTCATAATAAGTGTCATGGGGCAGTGCCTGTGGCTCATCAAGTAGGGTGCCGGCCCCATATACTGAAGGTGGCGGGTTCAAACCCGGCCTCGGCCGAACTGCAAAACAGAAAAATAGCCGGGCGTCGTGGCGGGCGCCTGTAGTCCCAGCTACTCAGGAGGCTGAGGCAAGAGACTCACCTAAGCCCAGGAGTTGGAGGTTGCTATGATCTGTGTGACTCCATAGCACTCTACCAAGGGCAATAAAGTGACACTCTGTCTCTATAAAAAAAAAAATAAAAAAATAAGTGTCATGTTTGAGGGATAAGATACTATGAAAAAGTTAATGATAAAAAAGAATTAAGAATGGGTATATCCAGCAAAAGAATGTACCAGCAGCCACTCAAGATGTCCTTTTGTCCTATTCATATATACACATATTTTCCATGGAGTGGGTGAATAAAAAGATATTAACACATTGTCTATGGTTCTCAAGGAAAGAATGCTCACTTAAAAAAAAAAAAGAAAGAAAGAAAGAAAAGAGAAAAGGATATTAACACCTTGAGTGAAACTAGGCTTTATCTTTGTTAAGCAATCTATACCCTGATTTTTAATGTTTTTCTGTTTCTTACTAAATATTTTTCTGTGATTATAAAATATCAATGCCTAAAGTAGAGATAAACACCACCCATTTAGTAATTTTTCCTGGAACTTCAGAGTGAAAACTGAGTCACTTAGATTCACATCATAGAGACTTGGACTCTTACGCTATGGCTTGCTTGGCGCAGGTGACTTTCAGGCAGTACAATTTAGTAAATAAATCCTTGGGCTCCCAAAGTCAATTAATTAGATTAAAATTATTACTCTACCAAATTTTCTTCTCTATGACCTTGCACAAATTACTTACCTTCTTGAGGCCTCAGTTTCTTCATCTGTAATATGGGTGGTATAAAAATGGCATCTGCTTCAAAGAGTCCTTGTGAAGACTAAATGAGGTAAATTATCTCCTTGCCTGCTCAGAGGAATCATTCAAAAATATTAGTTATTTCTCTATCATTAGAACCAGAAAGGAAACTTGAGAGATCAGATAGGTCAAAATTATCTTAACCTCTTTTAACTTATTTTTGAAGTTTGAAGACTATTAGGCTAAACAAACTAAATGACTACATAATTTCTAATAATATTCTATTATTTATTCTAAGTACATACATCTCTTATCTTCACTGTGCAGCCTTTTTATAATAGTAAGTTTCAATATGAACTTAGACCTTAAATCTATTTGGAAATAAATACATTAAAATTGTAATCTAAATATTATATAACAAAGCCCCACAAAATCAATATTTTTATCCAATATTTTAGTATCATCTTAAAACTCGTATTTCACGTTTCCTCCATGTGGCATTATAAATGCATTTTTGCCTTGGATGGCACTCCTTTGATTAGGTTACATTATATAACAAAGATGATTGTGTTGGGATGGTGTGGTATGTAAGAGTCTGCAGTAGCAGACTTGAGAGACTTTCTGCTGCTGACTTGGAAGAAATAGAATGTCACACTGTACAAGGGTCTCTGAAAGGGCTGTCTGGCAAGGACTTGCAGGAGGTCCTTAGGAACTTATAGTAGCTTGTTGGCCAAAAGCCAACAAGGGAAGTGACCTCAGTCCTATAACTACATGGAGATGAACATCTGATACATTATACATATTATATGTGATAAATAAATAAACTTTAAGGTTTACTTAAATGGAAACAAAGTTTTAATCTTTATGCAAGAAAGTCTATCAATCTGTTAACTTTTGATATCCTCTTTGCTATTTGGTTTAGAAAAATCTTCCCAAATTCAAGATTATAAGAAAAATACCTCTATCTTATTTTAGGCTTTTTGTTGTTTCTGTTTTTTACATTTAAAAAGTTAATCCAGGCTCGGCCCCTGTGGCTCAACGGGCTAAGGCACCAGCCAGGTACACCTGAGCTGGCGGGTTCGAATCCAGCCCGGGCCCGCCAAACAATGACAGCTGCAACCAAAAAATGGCCGGGCGTTGTGGCAGGAGCCTGTGGTCCCAGCTACTGGGGGGGCGGAGGCAAGAGACTTGCTTGAGCCCAGGAATTGGAGGTTGCTGTGAGCTGTGATGCCACAGCACTCTATCCAGTGTGACAGCTTGAGGCTCTGTCTCAAAAACATAAATAAATAAAAATAAATAAAAAGTTAATCCACAATTTCTCAAGATAAAAATAGTCCTATGAATGCATGGTGGTGATGGTAGCACAGCAGTGTGAAATAATTAATGCCACTGAACTTGTGCACTTAAAAATGGTTAACACAGTTAAATTCTGGGAAAAAAGACAGTTAAATTCTGTCAAGTGTATCTTAATAAAATTTTTTAAAAATTTGCTTTAGATCCCACCTAAAGTAAGTTAGTACACCTGAACTTTTTGTGGTGTATAAATATTAGAGGATATACAATGTTTTTTTCCTAAAACAATAAATTGAATCACCATCACTTATTGAATTATTCACCTTTTGTTACCAACTTGAATACTTGTAGATACTTAGATATACTTCCAGTTTTTTCAATTGTACACACTGTTTAGAATCTGATTAGATGAGGATTTCCAGTTGAAGGTATAAGTACTACCCAGCCATAAAACCCCAGGACCTGGAGCTCAAGAGTGATGGGGCAGGTACAAGGAAGGAAACGTCCTCCACAATCCTTGAGCTTTTGGTGACATCTAGCGGACAGTAACGATAGGCTAACTTCCATTTAGTATCAGGAGCACACTTTTCCTTCACAAAGCTTCTTAATCCACTGGGCAACCTTAAATACAAAATACGTAAGCATTATTATGTAGAGGATGACCCTCTTCCTCTGGCCTCTCTCCCCTGTAAATTTTTCAGATGCCAAGAAAATAGTAGGCAAGTGCAATTCAGATCACCTCTCCTATCTTCAGATATATATATGTGTGTGTATATATATATATATATATTTTTTTTTTTTTTTGGTAGAGACAGAGTCTCACTTTATCACCCTCGGTAGAGTGCCATGGCATCACACAGCTCACTGCAACCTCCAACGCCTGGGCTTAGGCGATTCTCTTGCTTCCGCTTCCTGAGGAGCTGGAACTACAGGCACCGGCCACAACACCCGGCTATTTTGTTGTTGTTGCAATTTGGCCAGGGCCGGGTTTGAACCTGCTACCCTCGGTATATGGGTCCAGCACCCTACCCACTAAGCCACAGGAGCCACCCTATCTTCGGATATTTTAATGGCTTTCAATTGACAGTGGCATAAAATACACGTAAGTTATTCAAAAATGGGAAATAAACAAAGATGAGGTCAATACTAAAATTAACTACAAATAGAAACAAATGAATCTAGCTGTATTTAAAGTAGAAAACATACACACACCAAAGAAGATCTTCTCTATTTCAGGGAAAATCCTGAAATTCACATCCTCTCAAAAACCTTCTCCTAATCAGAATTAATTCTTTAGCACATTGCCCATGCATATCTCAGTATTTTTATTTTGCGTCCCAGATGGTTTGATATAGAACAATCTGTCACCTACTCTAAACTGTGAGTGCCTTTAGGATAAAGATAGCTTCTGGTTCACTTCAGATTCAAATTGCCTTGATGCCTTTAACAAATGACATTGGCCCTTAGACTTTAAAGGGGTATTAGTGTACACAGGGTTCATTCCAAAGCATCAATCCAGCCAATATATGCCTGTTTCCCATCTTCTACATCTTATTAGTTCATTTTTCCTTACTCATTTGACCTTGAATTGAGCTCATATTCTCTTTCTTATTTGGTGATTCATATTTTGGTGTTCTTCATTTCTGGTCTCTTGGTAATCAACCTCAATTATGTCCTCTTAAGTTAACATTTGTTAGTGGTTCACCTAGATTCCTTCACCTTCATCTATATAGCTTAAACTTCCAGCTACATCTTGAGGTCACAAGAAAATAGCAATAAGAAACCCGGTCTCCATTCATTAACTGCTTACTACGTGCTAATGCTTTTTATAGATTATCATATTTAACCATAACATTTATTCATTCTTCACATCTTAATACAATTGCCACTTCCTTAAGGATGTATTCTCTGATGTCCTATAATACAAGCTTTCATTAACGTATCTCTTAGCACTCTCTTTCATGGCGCTTATCATAGTTAAGATTTTTTGGATGATACTTTAACCAGTCTCCACACCCTTTCAACATTAATCTGTTTGAGGATGAACAATGTCTACTTGTGTTCACCAATATGTCTCCATTGCTTAGCTAGGAGGTAAGGATTAATTTATTCAAACTAGTCCCCGGCACACTGGCCTCCCAGAAAAGGGCTGGCTTTCATCAATGTTCATTGAGAACTGGTTGTGGCCCATTTTTTATGCAATCAATTATGGTTATCTGTACTTCTTGGACCACAGTTGCCTCCACAACTATTGCTAGTGTTCTTCCAATCACAAATGCTGATGTAGCAATTCCTGCCACTAGTTTACTGTGTTACACATCTTTAAGTGCAAGACTTTGACCCCTGCCCCTCAAAATGTTAGAAAAGGTATTATTCGGAGTAACACCGTCTTCATAGACCCCATTTTTATTCTACTTCCTGTCCTTTCTCCAGCTCTTGACAGTTAAACTGGCCAAAAGCCTCTACCAGGAGGCTCAGTGTCCCTTCCATTC
Source organism: Perodicticus potto (assembly GCA_963574655.1). NCBI lineage: Eukaryota > Metazoa > Chordata > Mammalia > Primates > Lorisidae > Perodicticus > Perodicticus potto. The sequence continues at coordinate 10,314 of CAUYRH010180745.1, forward strand.
TTTTTTTTTTTTTTTTTTTTTGAGACAGAGTCTCTCTTTGTCACCCCTGGTAGAGTGCCATGAGTGTCAACCTCATTCTCTTGGGCTCAAGAGATGGTCTTGTCTCAGCCTCCTGAGTAGCTGGGACTAAGGTGCCCACCACAATGCCTGGCTATTTTTAGAGGTAGGGTCTCCCTCTTGCTCAGGCTGGTCTCGAACCTGTGAGCTCAGGCAATCCACCTGCCTTGGCTCCCAGAGTGCTAGGATTGGTCTGAAGTAAGCAAACTACAAATTCTCAGACATGAGTGCTGTGTATCAGGAGGGTCAAAACTAAGGTTCTGCTATGACATACTTCCATTATTTCCTAATCCCTAATTACTCCAAAGTAGGGGCTGAGGCTTGCCTTATTATGCAACTCAAAGCCACACAGCCCAAATGCAGGAGTTCCTCTCCAAAAGTTGATGTTTAATGCTGTTAAGTCTCTGTGCATTTCCCCAGAATGCATCTGGGGAACTAGTAACTGCTACTGTTCTACCTTTGTGAATCTTCTTTAATAAACTTGAATCTAGCAGCCAAGTACGCCTGTTGCTTAACTGTTTGCCTTATTGCCATGATTTTAGCACTGTTCTTGACATTTGTTGAGTATTACATAAACATTTGTTCAACATTAGATACAATGAGTAAACAGATGGGCAATCTCATGAGGAAAGCATTCTTGTCCCTATTTTATAAACGAGGAAAACAAACCAGAGAATGATTAAGAAACCTGACCAAGCTCACATAGTTAGTAAATGGTAGATACGTGATTTAAATTCAGCCCTACCAGATCCCATATTACTCATTCTAAATCATTACACTTTACTGCAACTTAGGAAAGTCTCTACATGCACCAAGCCCTGCATCAACTGTAAATAAAAATAACAATAATAATAGCTATTTTTTTTTAATCTAGGTACTATAGTCTGTACTTTATTTATGGGGTAAAACTGAATCTAAACCAATTAAGCCAGAGAGTAATAATTCTAAACCCTACTAGATTCGAAGGAATCAAGGCCTTAATAATAACATGTATCTGCCTCACTTCAGACTGGTTAGCAATGGGGCACTAAGCCTGCTGGTAGTTTTGGTCTCTCTTGTTTTCAAGAGGTAGAGAAGGCAGAGGCAGTGGAAAATAAATTGGGGCTATAAAAAGTCAAATATGTTGGTGACGCCTGTAGCTCACTGGGTAGGGCGCCAGCCACATGCACCACAGCTGGCAGGTTTGAACCCGGCTGGGTCAGCTAAAAACAATGATGACTACTGCAACAAAAGCAACAAAAATAGTTAGGCACTGTGGCGGGCGCCTGTAGTCCCAGCTACTTGGGAGGCTGAGGCAAGAGAATTGCTAAAGTCCAAGAGTCTGAGGTTGCTGTGAGCTGTGAGCGGTGACAGACTCAGGGTGACAGACTGAGACTCTTAAAAAAAAAAAAAAGTCAAATATGTCTCTAAGATTTCAAGCTGGGTGAGTACAGCTTGAGTAAATACAATAAAACTCTCAAGTCGACCTTTCCTGAAGACTTGAGTACAGAAGTAATTTTTACTGGGTATGGAAATGATAAATTCCAAGGGACAGTCTGTGTCACTGCTTTGTGTAAAATGCTATGGTATTATCATTTAACAAACCACATCACATTCCTTATTTAGAGCTTTCCTAGTCATTAGTAAACACTATCATCATCACCATTTGCACATGAAAAAAAACGACGGTCAAATTTTTTAAGGAAATTGTCTAAGGTACATAAGTAACAGAATGAAGACTTATCCATGTAACCAAAAGATTGTCTCTCTACTATAATAGCCTCTAAACTATTGTAGAGAAAGTTTTACTATTTTTTCTAATATTTTCCCTAAAAATTTTATAATAGGTCCTCACATTTTTCATTTTTCTTGAACATTTTAACAACTATGATACAGTAGTAGGTTGCATTAGGGTCATCATTACTACATAATTCCTCTAATTTTTTGCACTTGATAAACTTGTTCAGTGTTAACCTCAAAATACTTAGACTCTGAAGAATTTTTCAGTTATTCTTAGATGTGCTAAACTGTAAGAGAAGCTTCAGAATCAACTTCACTACAAAGAGAACATGCATGATTCTGAAATTCCCACCAGCACTGGATTCCATGTCTGCACAACAAAAGCAATATAACCTGATTCTGCTTGGTGAGTTCTTAAATATGCCCCAAAGAGGAAATATGAGAACACAGTTAACTGCCCCCTAAAAGGAAATTTCTGTGGAGGAAGAGAAGTTATATCACCTTTAAAGCAAAGGCTAAAAGGGAGGGATCATGGAAACTATATAAAGGCAGAGAAGTTTTAGAAGACCCAGTTAGGAGGAATACAGTAGTCAGAAATGCCTTTTCCACCTCACCCAGCCTGAGGTAAAGGGAAAAGGGAGGTATTACCCTGTAGAAAAGGTACTTCTACCTTTAGCACTCTTCAAGGTATCTTCAGGAACCACAGTAAGATTCAGTCTATCATCAGAAACGAAAATTGTTTAGGCCTTACCTGGTGAGGATTCAGTAATGCTATCAGTTGCCACATGAACAGTTTGAAGGCTCCTGGAACCATTTTGGAAAGAAAGGCTGTGGAGGATATGGGGGTTTCAGGAGTATAGATAAAAATTCAAGACAGAAAATAAGAAGGTTTCGGTTGAAATGTAAATTCCTTAGTAGATGTGTCCTAGAAAACATCTGATATGCTCTCTCTCATCGTTATAAAAGTGATTATAAAGATATTCTCAATTGAGGGCAGTACCTGTGGCTCAAGGAGTAGGGTGCCAGCCCCATATACTGAGGGTGGCAGGTTCAAGCCCGGCCCCAGCTGAAACCGCAAAAAAAAGATATTCTCAATTGACTAGATCCCACAAAGATAGGTCTAATAACATTAATTTCCAATAGAGAACTATTGAGGCTGTTGTACATGTACATAAGAAATCGACAGCCCTTTTATATTATTATTTCTTAACCTCATCTAAGCCCAGGAGAGTATTTCCAAATGTTAATATTTCATTTTTTAAGTTAAGCATTTTAATATTCAGAAGATTACTCTTCAGAATTAGCCTCTCTGTTAACTGAAAAGAAATTTCCCCATTATTATGTTTCAAGATAAATATCAAAGAGAAAAGCTAAAATACAAGTTCTACCCTTGAGGTTATGTTGAACTAGCTGTGGGCACAGTCTAGGATAGGAAGGTTCTACAAATTGACTCATATATTATAGAACAAGGCATCACCCATACTGAAGAGAGAACAAAGACCTGAATGGAGAATTATTCTCATGAGTGTTATGTCTGAGTTTCAAGATAATAGTAAACATTGTTGAGTAGTAATCATATGCTGGGTGCTGCACTAAGCTCTAGTTTTCCTATTAAAATTTGTACTATGAAGTATTTTGAACTTTAGAATAAAAAGAGGTGTCAATATACAGACCACAGAAATTTAAGATGCTAAACTTGAATCAGTTGCTTAATACCTGTTATTTTTCTTTTTAAGTCTCACTATGTCACTCTGGGTAAAGTGCCATGGCGTCAAACCTCACAGCAACCTCAAACTCTTGAGCTTAAGCGGTTCTCTTGCCTCAGCCTTTCAAGTAGCTGGGACTACAGGCACCTGCCAGAACGCCTGGCTATTTTTTTGCTGTAGTTGTCATTGTTGTTTCGCAGGCCTGGGGTTCAAACTTATCAGCGCTGATGTATGTGGCTGGCACCCTAGCTGCTGAGCTAGGCACTGAGCCAATACCTGTTACTTTTAAATAAAAACATTTCAGTTTTAGCTACAGCCCACTCCTCATCCCATTGTTTTCCTTTCCTCCTCAGACTAAACATCCTGATTTGTGTATCAATCCAATCATATTTTTGGCCTTTTTTACTATACTCTGTATACAATTTGCTTTGTTCATCAAATAATTTGATATTAACTCCTGTTGATACATGTGGATCTGGTTGATTCACATTAGCTTCTACACTAAACTTCACTGTAACAGTACATTGCTGTTGATCCACTCCAGGTAGACTGTTTCTATTTTTTCTTGTGCATATATCCTTGTGAATATGTGGAAGTCTCTTAGTCCTTCCTTGAAATGGAATTTCTGGGTCATAGGTATGACCAATTTGGGATTGCCAAAATTATTTCCAAAGGGATTGCATCAATGTTATACCAGAAAGGTAAGATTAATTGCCCATTTTTTCCTTTCTTATTGATTTTTAAAGTACGCTTCAGGAAATTATTCCAATGTAAATATATTCTTGCAATTTTTATGATTTGACATTTCACTTTGTTAATGGTGTCTTGTATTATAAAAAATGCCTTAATAATGTAGAAAACTTTACCAACATTTTCCTTATAGGTTTGTAATTTTTATGTCTTAAAAAGGAATTCAATACCCCAGTGTAGTGCATGCATTTCTTCTTTTTCTTTTAAGTGTTAAAAAAACTTCCTCTTCACATTTACGTCTTCAAACCATCTAGAATGTATTTTTGTGCATGCTTATAAGTTAGGGAGTCTCATTTTATCTTTACAGAGATAAGTCATTTTTTAACAAAAAAGTTCATTCTGTCATCAATGACTTTTAAAGCTACCTCTGTTACATAACACATTTACACACAGAGGTGGGCCTGTTTCTAGGCCCACAGTTTTGGTCTATTGGTATATATATCCTTGTCTGTTGATGACATACAGCTTAAATTGCTAGAGCTTTGCAGTAAGTCTTGGTATCTGTAGGACAGAGTCCTTCCTAACTATTATTTTTCAGAATTGCTTTGGCTCTTCTTTTTATTCAACCACGTAAATTTTAGGATTAGCTACATCTCCCATTAGTGTCTCTTTTTTATACCTGTTTCTTAATATTTGTTGGTGGTGAAATGAAGTTATTGTTTTGTTTTGTTTTGATTTTTGTGGTTGGTTTACCAAATCACATTTAGTACTCCATCGCTGATCAACACAAATAAATGGCATTATTAGGAAAGAGAAGAGGGAATCTGTGTGGGGAAAAAAAAATCATATTTTGAGTTCATTTAAAGCTGATTTTCCAATTTAATTGCCCTGGTTTCCAAATTAATTTCCAAATTAATCTGGTAAGACTGAGAATAGTTATGATAAAAAGACATCCCAACCATGGACATATGAATTTCCGTTTACTTAATTCTTCTCTTAGGTCCTTTAACAAAGATTAACATTTTTCCACAAATTATCTTACACAGTTTTGCTAAATTCCTGGATCCTTTCTTTTGAGCTATTTCTTGCATTTTATCTTCTGACACACTAATGAGTGTCCTCTCCTTTAATTCACCTACTTTATTAGTTTGTTGAAAAATCTGTTTAAGAATTGTGTATGTGTGTTAATTATAGTCAGATCTCTTTGAATACTTTTTTGTTGTTGTTCAGGTATTCATTTGCTTCCTCCAGGAATTCTTATATTGAACATGGATCCTAATAGTTTTACCTGATACTTCCTTCTCTGGTTGTTAGAATCCCTTAACTGAATAATTACCTTTCTCTGAGATAAACTGGGGAATTCCATAGGTGCTAAGTGGAAAAGGTGTTTCTTCCCCTAAGCTTGGGATAAAAAGAAGAAACTGTTGTGTTCCTCCTGATGCATCTTGGAAGAAGATTCTGACCTTTTCAAGCCCTACTCCCTACCTTTAAAGCAGGAACACTTAAGCAGTCCAACCCCTTGCCTTTTGTGGACAGGAAGACCCAGCCCCTTCATACCAGTTTGAGATCTTCAGAGGTTGAAATGCCAAGCTCTTTGAGGGATTCTCTGACCTTTGCTCCTGAGCTCTGTCTGAAACTATTCACATTTGACTCCTCCACCCCTAGGGGAAGAAGCCCAATTCAATCCACAGGAGTCAGTGGCCACTTTAGAGCCAAGGGCAAGTAGCTTCAAGTTAGAAATGAAAGCCATTAACATCTCCAAATCCACCATTGTTGTATTTTCTACTTGTTTCTTAATAATCTGTTGGTGGTAAAAATGAATGCTATCAATTGATGGGTTTGGGTTTTGTTTTTTCTTTTTTGCAGCTTTGTGGTAAAATCTTTTAGCATTCCATTGTTGTTCAAAACATATGAATGATATTTGGGGGAGCAAAGGATAGATCCTGCTGATTCCCAAAGAAAGGGAAAAAATGCAAAATATGGCCAGCATTATGCATTTGCTTTTTTAGATTTAACGAATGAATACAAAATTACATGAGCATCTGATCTAAATGATTTTTGTTGTTTTTGCTGGTTGTTTGATTTTTAATACTGGGAACACTGAAATTCAGTCTGAAAGATACCCCGAAATCTTAACAGTAACATGTACCAATTCCCTCCCTCTCTACTACCCAAAATCTAGCTGGTTTGAATGGGCAGGATGATCCATTTTTCCATTTTAGGTGAGCAGATGTTATGAAACTCAGAACATCTCAGAACTGTTTGCCTCATTTATCAGAAAAATTTAGAAGGGAAGAAGCCTTTAAGGAAAATTTCTACTTGAAAATACAAGAAGACTAGTACGCAGGTTCGTCTTATACTTTTAACATGAGCTTGTTGAAAGAAACGTTAACAATTCCAAAACAAAATTAAATGAATTTTAACTTTTTCCTCCCAAAAGCATAAAAATAGAGAGGAAATTAACAAGAAATTCTTAAAAGGTAAAAACAACTCTTCTTTGTACTAGTCTTTGGGTAGTGACCATAAAACACGTCTTCTTATTGTTAGTTTCCTTGACAAGGGATTTTTGGTCCCAAGTCTGTTCCTGCTTAGTATCTGCTCCGGCCTCCCCCTCTTTCCGAGCGGCCTCCTAGGCGGCCTCCACCCCTGGGCACCCTGCGGCCTGATCGGCTGTAGGAATCACGCGGGGGAGGGCACCCCCTTTCCATGGATGGGGGAAGCCCACGATCAACTCTACCCACCCTCTCTCGGCCCCTGGAGTAGCGGTCGCTCCTGCCGCTGCCGTAACTGTCGCGGCCACCGCTGTAGGCGTCGGGCGAGCAGCCCCGGTACTCCTCGTAGCGACCGCCTCCTCCGTAAGATGGCGGTGGCCCCCGCGCAGGAGCGGCGCTGCGCGGGTCCCCGTAGCTCTCGAAGGGGTCTCGGTAGGAGCCTCCACTCGGATGATCTGCGTAGTCGCGGTCGCGACCCCCATAGCCGTCTCGGTCACCGTAGCCTCTCGATGGACAGTCGTCCCGGGCACTGGAATGGCCATAATCGCGGTAGGTGTATTCTCTAGGCGAGGGGGCAAAATCCCGAGGGTCGCGGGTGCTCGGGTAGTCTCGGCTCGAGTAGCTGTCTCTGGGCGAGTAGCCCTCCTCCCGGGGGCCCAGGTAGTGATCGCGGCGCGGGGGTGGCGGCTCCCGGCGAGGTGGACCCCCATAGCCGTCTCGGCCCCGCGAGGCCGGGGCCCGCCCACGCATTCCACCGCCGCCGCCGCTGCGAACCGGCCCCGACGGCACGGCCCTCTTGGGGGGCGGGCCGGCCCTGCGCGGCGGCGGCCCGCGCTTCATGGGCAGCGGGGCCCTGGGGGGCCGTAGGTCGAAATCCCCCGCATAGCCGCCGTCGTCTGCGGGCCCGCCCCGGGAAGGGGGTCGCCGCGGACCCCCGCGGGTTCCGCGCAGGCCCCTCAGGCGGCCCCGGCTGCGGGGCGGCGGCGGCGGTGGGCCCCGCCGGCTGCTTTCAAACGCCGGTTTGGTGGCTTGGGCCACCTTGATGGCCTTACCATCCAGGGACTTTCCGTTCATGTCTCTGGCGGCGGCCTTGGCGTCTGCGGGGCTTTCGAAGGTGACGAACGCGAAGCCCCTCGACTTGCTGGTTTCTCGATCTTTCATCAGGAGCACCTCGACGATGCGGCCATACTTGCCAAACGCGGCCTCGAGGGCTTTCTCGTCGGTTTCGGGGTTGAGCCCCCCAATGAAAAGTTTCCCCGGGCGATCCGCTTCAACCATGGCAGCCGGTGGAGTGGTCAGTGGCGGTGGGAGGCGAAAGAGACAGCGTCCGTCGCGGCCTTCGATCCCGCTCGCCGAGAGCGGATCCTACCGGTCGGCGGCGCGTTGCGGAGTCCGGAACCGCAGCGGTGGCCCCGGCTGCGCAGGCGGAACTCTCTGGTTTGTGCCTCCTGGGTCTAGGTCCCCCAGCCCGGCGGGCTCCCCCTGCTGGTTGTGATTGGTTGGTTGTCTCCGGAGGGCAGACCGGGTCGAGAAAGAAGACAGTTTTTTGTGACTCCTTTCCGGTCTTTTAACTTCCAGTTATCCAGACCCTGGTTTAAGGGTTTTAATTCATTCCTGAGCTCTCTTGCCGCTAAATGGAAAGCCGTTAGGTTGATACAAACTTTTCCATTACTCACGATTGAGTATTATTATGCATTTAAATTACCCTAACCATTTTCAAACAGAAAAAAAAAAGGAAAGATAAAATAAGTAATTTAAAAGTCTTAAAATACAGTTTGCTGTTTGTTGCACGTAAAATTTAATAAAGTAATATTTTTATGTGCCCGCCCAGGGTGGGAGAGAAGAGTTGATAGTGGTGGAGTAGGAAGTAGAGGGAGTCATTCTTTGAATGCACCCGTTTTCTTCAAAGGGTTCACAGTTATGTTGAACTCAAACTGCTTTTTTTTTTTTTTTTGCAGTTTTTGGCCAGAGCCGGATTTGAATCCATCATCTCCTGTATATGGGACCGGTGCCCTACTCCTTGAGCTACAGGTGCCACTGTCAAACTGACTTTTTAAAGTAAAGATATAGATAGCATAAAAAGTTACCTTTAGCAAAATATAAGAGCACGTTCACACTCATCATCAAAGTAGCATTTGCGTATTCATAACTGAAGCCTTCACCCCGACATGCTTCATTGGAAAGAGGAAGCACACCTAAGCAAAGCAACACTTTTGGGGTTCATTCAAGCAAATCACACAATTCCAATTTCTTTACTAGATGATCTAAATGTTAGAATGAAAAGTGAATTGATGACCATATCGTTCCTTGAAACAGTAATATCTAAAACCATTTTTTCTTTACTCTATTGATTTAGTGTGTTTGGAGTTGTTTGTTCAAAAATGTTATAAATCTTTCAGAGGCTGTTATTGTGAAGAGTTAACGTTTTTGGATTTGCAGTTTGTATTAAATATTTTTGCTGTGGTTTTCAAAGTAGGACACTTGGCACATTAAGAGTTCTAAAAAATGTTTCTACTAATTGTTATCTCAAAGGTTAAAAATTCATTCTCTATGTACTGGTTAGTAGCTGTGATTCACGGTGTTTTCATTTTCTCATTTTCATTATTTCTTGCTTGACTCATGAATTATAAAGGAGTATTTTGTAAATTTTCAAATTTATGGATATTTTAGAATTTTTAACATGCTTTCTGTGATATCTATTTTTGTTTTTATTGAGATTTGCCTTGTGACCAATATAGTAAGAGTATATGAGTATGTGTATGTATGTGTGTGTGTTTAATGTTGAATATACATAAGAACTGTTTTAAAATTCTCCATAATTATGGATTTGTCAATTTCTCTTTGTTTTTATGTTCCTTTTTGTTTAATGTAATTTAAGGTTATACTGTGAAATAGTGAGAATGACTATGTATTTCCGGTGAATACCTTTTATTATGTAATGATTCTCATTATTTGTAGTATTCTTTTTACCTTAGTCTGTATATTTTGATACTTACATCTTACAGTATTTTTGATATTTATTCCTGCCAATTTATTGTGTGCTTTCTAGTAACCATGTTTGTTTTTGGCTCCCCCGCCACCTTTCTTCTTGTAGCAAATGAATTGTCCTTAGTTGTGTCTTTTTCCCTATTGTAAGTTATGCTTCCTACTTCTGCTCTTTGAATGATTACCATAAATGATTTTATTGAGTCCTACCATATAAACACTAAGTTTATAAATTTACTTATAACATCTTAAATTTACTTGACTTATTTTTACATATGTGTATATCCATGTAATGATGACCCACATTGAAATCTATAACATTTCCATCATCCTAGAGCATTTTCAGAATAATACCTTCATCACAGAGGTAACCACTGTTCTGATTGACTTCAACCATGAATTAGTTCTGCTTGTTCTTAAACTTTAAATAATTGGAATCATATAGAATGAACTCTTACTTGCTTTATTTCACTCAGCGTATTTTTGGGATTCATCCATATGTTGTACCAGCAATTTACTCTTTTTGTTTATTTAATTTTTTAGTATTCATTGTATTTACTGTACCACAATTTGTTTTTCAGTTCTCCTGGTGATGAACATAGGGTTGTTTTCACTTTGGGGAGTCATTCTTGTTTCTTCCAGTTCCCATATGCCCTGCTCAACACTGAATCAGTCCTTTTGACCCCAACCTCAAAATACATCTGGAATCCCTGTACTTTTCTATTTCTGCACTGCTACCACCTTCATACAAACTATTGCCACCTGGCATAAATATATATATTTGATCTTTATTCCTGCTTCTTAGCATAGAGTTCCTAAAACCCTTGGCAATTCCTAAGTGATAGGAATGCCTTTTGTTATTCATAATAGGTTCCTGACAACCATACCTGAGTATATGTTAATGAAGTGACTGTAGTTGAGGCCCCTCCAACAATTCAAGATGGGAGCTGGTTGCCTGAGGAGCCAACTGTGGGGGTCAGAAGTCTTGGTTCCTCAGCCCAGTTGGACCAGTTCCATTACTCATTCAACCAAGGCTTGCATGAATAGAAGTGAACATTGGTAGAAAATGGAAGTAAAATTGGAGTAGCACAGGCGTCGTAAAATAGAAAGCAAAAGTCACTTGCACAAGTTTTAGTATAACAAAGAGAAATTTTATTTAAGAGCAAAGAGAAAGCTTAGAGCACTTCCAAATGGAGCTGTAAGTAGGTTCCTCTCATGAGTGAGTAGTGAAAGAGAGACTAGTGATGCAAAAACAGTGTAGAAGTACAAATATCCTTTCTTTCTGTTTGAAATCTTAACTCTTTCATTGGTCTCTTTACCTCCAGGAATTATTTCCCTTTTCTATTGGTCATTTGTTACTTACATCACCTCATATCCATTTTCTTTTCCCTTTTTTAGTGAGGTGCTGAGTGCAGCTGACCGTGTTCCCATTCTACCGGCCCTACAGACTTCTTTATTCAACAAGCCTTCCAGACTTCTTTATCCAACAGGCCAGGCTTATCTCCTATTTCCTTTAAACGCCCCTTTCTGTGTCCTTTCCCACAACCCAGTGGTTGGCTGGGGGGTTAGACTCCAAATTAGAACCTGTATCTCCTTATCCCTGCTACACCAGGGAAGGGAAAGGGGCTGGAGATCAAGTTATTTCTGGGCTTTTTCATATCAGGCAAATTAAAAGAAACACTATACATCTGAAAGTTGTGTTCCCTTTTGTTCCAGGACTCATCTTACATGGACAGTTGGGAATGTCCCAAGAGCTACAAAGGGGGCATTGCAATTCAATAGAATCTTTAATATAATTTTTTGCCAATGATAAAGAATGTTAAGCTTATAGGGGGAAAGCATATAGTCTGTGGGAGTTTGAGAGGAAGAGTGCAGTTTTCATATTTTTAATTAATGGTAACTTACATATCCTTAACTAATGGTACTTGACAAAGAAGCCTGTAACTTTATCCCAACCTCAAGAGTATATTCAAAATTTTAAAACTTAAAACCTGATTCCAGAATCCTGGATGAAGTCAGACTCACCAACAGGCAAACAGATTGGAGACAAAAGGTTTTATGGTTTCCTGAGTGGTTTATTTGTCACATCCAAGGGTCCAATGGTTGTTTTGATCCAGATCTGAGTCCTGACACCATAGAACTGTCAAAAAGAAACAACAGGATCAGACATTTGTTAAAGGTGGCAAGACAGAGTTAAGTATAAACTTAAACTATATAAACTGAGCTCAGGTCTATCTAAGACAAAGAGGAAGAACAATAAAAAGGGCCTGCAGGTTATGGGGAAATGGGAAAATACAAAATGGAGATAAGTAGAAAATTATTGAAGACGGTCTGGCAATATTGAAGGAAATTAGAATGACTACTTTTACCCCCAATTATGGCATTTTGACATGTTGCACTTACTGAAGAAGCCTCAAGGTCTCTGTGAGACCATCACCATCACTATCTACTTTACCAAAATCACTGAAGTTATTTTATTTGCCTGAGATGCAGACCTACTTAGGAGAATAATTGTTCTTTTCTAATCCACCCTGTAAGATCTGGGATGGGACCAGACGTTAACAGACTCTTAAGAAAACAATGTTCCATTTCTCAAACTGGATTAAATTCCAAAGGGGAATATTTGCTAGTTAATCTTCATTCCCCATTCATTCATCCTCCTTAGCAATCCATTATTGCCCCTCAACAGAATTCCTTTATCCCTGTTCCCATAGCCTACCTTATCAAAAAGGCATATAAACGTCTGAGCTCGGCTGAGGAATTTAATCCTCATTTTCTGAGGCTTCCTGTGTATACACAATAAAATAAATTTGGTAACTTTTCCCTTTTTAATGTGATTTTTTGTGAGGTGATGTTTCAACAAACCTTCCAAGGGCAGAAATATGTTGGGGAAATGTACATATTGTGGTTTTGTAGCATTGCATTTTTTTAAAGCAAAGACTCAGAATCCAAAGTTTGAGTGTTATTTTTGGAGAAGACCTAGTACAGATGGAAGCCAGACAAAGTTTTGGTCAAGTCTCTTAGCACAGTGTTCAGTCCTTTGTGCCTCATGGGAGATAAGAGTGGTATCTTGATTTTGAATGCTGCAGAGTGGAAGAATATGCTTGGTTTGGTTCAGGCCCCATAGCTCACTATGGAACAATTGCAGGTAGCTATTGATGATCCAGACACAAGACAGGTTATCCTTAAGGGAATAGACAACCTGGTGGATTGGGAAAAATCTACAGTAAAGTTTATCTTGAGAAGGAGGACAGTCCAACGACTCCTATAAATGGCAGTGCAGCATCCCACATGAAGCAGCTTTGCATATAAACCATGATCTACCGGCTTCATGGTAATCAGGATAGTCATCCACTGAATATACCCTTTATCCTGGTAATGGTGAATTGTCTCAGCTTTCTCTCAGGGGCTTTACAGATGCTAATAAAACACATTAAATTAATTAATAATAAAATGTAAAAGACAGAGAGAAGAGTCAAGGGAGCTGTCCCAGAAAGATGGAAATCTTGAGATGGTCTTTGAGAAATGGGATGAATCAAATGGATGTTAATAAGGTTAACTAAAGTCTTAATACAGCACTATTTAAGTTTGGGTGAACCAAGGGTACCCATTCCTGGTTTTCTACCACCATTCAAGGGCCTCCAAATCTGCTCTATTTACCCCTCTTTGGAGGAATTTTAAAAGCCCTAAGGCAGAGACTACACTGAGAAACCTGACTTGGAATCACTGAAGAAATAGTTAGGTAAATTAATCAATATAAAGATTGCCCAAAGGGCCAGGGTCCCTTGGCTAGACTCCTCTCTGGAAACCCAAGAGTCTTACCCACAAGAGTGAGTCAAATGATTAGTGAGTGGAGAAGAGAAGTTCTGAGACTCTTTGAAATAGAGCCATGACACTGTGTACCAAAACCCTTGGTGAAGCCCTAACAGCTATACTTTGACTGAGAAAATATAGAAATGGAAGGATAAGTAGGATTCAGGTAAAAGTTTGAATGAAAATTGAAATGTTTAAACAGGCTTTATGTAAAGAAGTTATGTCTCCTTTATTTGACTGTTTTACAGAAGTATAGTAATAGGTATTATATTTGACTAGGGAATGTTTCCTTTGCCAAGTATTATAAACCAAAATGCCCTGGTGAAGCCCTAATGTGAGCTACAGTCAAACTGAAAGAATACAAAAATGTAAGAGTTGATAGGGTGAACACTGGAATGTTTACTCAGGAGTTATGTGAAGTGATTTTTGTCTCTCTTACCTGAATGTATTATAGGAATGGATAACTAGGTTCCCCTACCTAGTACTGTAAAACATAACTCATAAAAATTACATTTTAACAATAATATGGATATGCTAAAATGGGAATGAGTAAGATTGCCCAAACACAGTGTAGAATAAAACCTAGAGTCCTAGTATAGCCGGTATGTCTCTCTGTTGGGTCCTTGGTTTCAGAGATTTGAAGAATCCATGGACCATACAATTTTATTGATAGGTAGATAAAATGGATAAGGAAACCTCGCTGCAGCAAAGCAGGGACCCAAGTAGTACCCTAAATGGGATTCTGTCTAGGGGTTTATATACTACTGCTCCTATTCTGCGGGCAAGTAACTATTGGGGGAGACGGACTGTCACGACCAGTTGGTGCCAGGGGCTTAGGGCCAGAAGTAAATTTTAAAACTGCCCCTGTGCAGGAATGTGGTCCCAGTTGGGTGTGTTCTCTGCTCTGGGAGGGGCAGCCTCTTATTTAGGGTGGGATCCCTGTTCCAGGAGAGGTAGACCAGATAGATACTGGTCAGGCTAATTTATTTCAGTCTATTTTGCATAGAGATGGGTCTGCAATGAGACTGATCTCTGAGCTCACCCACACCTAGAAAATAGGGGGTTCCTGTCCAGCCCTGAGGAGGAGAACCCTGTAACGCTAAGATGGACAAATTGTTTATACAGTATACCTCTGTGTAGCTCAGACTGGGGCTTATGGCAAAAGCCTGTGAGGGCTCCCCAGTGATGACTTTGGATTAGAGAATTTCCATTTACCACAATTACTAGCTTTCTCTCACACATTAATTGAAACTGCCCATGACTGTAGGACATAAAATAATCATATCTTGCACCCAGTAGGAAGTGAAATGAAATAAAAAATATTTTACCCCAAAATATATTTCTTTCACAGAGTTTTTGAGATAGCGGTCAGAGGGCCTGCAAACAAGAGAACCTGCAAATCTGTCTTTTGTGGGAGAAATTTGCATCTGTAGAGTATCTGCATTAATGCAGCCAGGCCTTCCTTTGTTCAGATCTAGGAAAGATTAACCAAACGTCTGACGCCTTTAAAAGTCTGAAAAGAATGTATTCTCTGACAGTTGCTACCTGTAATGTTCATCTACTTAACAAGACCACCTCTGCTAGCCAAGTTTTCTCTCTGTCATATATCTTATTATAACCTCATTTACCACCATAACCTATTCTTAGCCATGCTTTTAGTCATGCTTTTTAGGTTTCTTTCTGAAACCTCATGTAAGCTTCTCTACCCCATTGTGTGGCTGGGCTTTCATTCTAAAAGTTCTTGTGTAACATAAAACTATGACCAAAAAATGTGTATGCCTTTTCTCCCATTAATTTGCCTCTTGTCAATGACTTAACAAGTCTTCAGCAGGAATTTTTACCTTTCAGCTCTACACTATAAACAAAAAAAAAGGCTGGATGACAGGCAAGGTGGGGGACCTCCAACCCCCACCAGAGGCTCCAATAGCCAAAAAGGCCGGACAACTGCAGAGGAGACACCTGTGCCTTGGTGTCTCCTTCACTTTACACTTAGGACTAAATGTGGAACCCCCATTTCCTATGCCTAGGTCGATTTCATGTGAATTTCCTAGGCCTCAATTCCATGAATGGACTGTGTCCATTCATTGATACATTCATTCACTTTGCCCCCTGCGGAAGGGACTGTGTTCCTTCATTGATACATTCATTCACCTTGCCCCCGAAGGAAGAGACTGTGTTCATTCATTTCCTGGCCAAGGAACCCATACACCTATATATACCCCGAGACTAAAAGCCTAAAGGGAAAGACGGGAAAGACCGGGAGAGAAACGGAGAGAGCTTTTCGCTCCCCACTTGAGTTCTCTC